>KN824886.1:0-58240 GCA_000827395.1 Paxillus rubicundulus Ve08.2h10 | reverse complement strand
TGTGGTGAAATGGATGAGATAAAAAAAATGGCAGCTTGAAGCTGCAGCAACACTAGATGGTGGAAATGTGCCATGAGAGATGGAGTCTGAGAGGTTGTTGGGTGATTTTACCCATTCTACAGAGAGCCAAATATTATGATCACAAAAGTTTGAGATGATGCAACAGAGAATATCATTCTGTGCTGAGTTGTGAGACCTTCCTGCTTTTAAGGCACCTATAATGCCCTTGTTATCTGAGTGGAGAATGAGGTGACAGTCTCCGAAGCCAGCACAGATGAGGGAGTGATATGAAAAAAGGGAGGAATTGATTAAGGAATCTACTGAGGAAATAAATGAATCATTGTGAGTGAAAGAATGATCTTGGACCAGGCAAAATTTGGAAGAGCCAGGTGTTGGAGTCACACCAAGGGAACTAGTATAAAAGGAGCCAATGAGAGCTTCAAGGTAGCTGGGGGAGAAAGGGCCCAAGTAACATTTTTCTTGGAGTTCTGACTGAATGTATGTGATAAGGAAGTCTATGTGTTCAAGAGCTGAGTGATGAGTATCAGGGATGTATGAAGTAGAGATGGTGTATGAATCAGGAATGCTGAGTCTCCAGCCAAAACAGATGCCTTTGGAACATCCATGAACTCTTCTAGGGTGCCAGAGCATCAATCCCATGGTCTACTTAGTAGGTGTTTCCCTATTCACCACTATTTATTATGATTCACTGAGTAGTGCTATTTCTTCCAGGAATAATGACATTTTGCCATGATCCATTTGTCTCCCTTCAGTGCTCAGGACAATACTCTCACCCCCTCTCACACAGACATTCAGGCAGCAACAGCCAACATCCAAATATTTATCTCTTTTCCCCTTTGCTGTCAATATTACTGGCTCATTTTGCTCACTTTACGATCATTTTTGCTTTTTAATGCCCTACTAATTACCTTGTGCTTCTCTCTCTTAATGTCCTTATGTCCTTATGTCTAGATAGCATGGTGCAATTATGAGGCCACTTTTTCTGCTTTCCATGCTGTTTACTTGTAAGAAAAGTGAGAAGAAAGCAAGAAGAAAGCAATTCAAGAACCCAAGTGGGCTTGTTTTTGGCTTTGTCTGCTTGCAATGAGTTGAGCTTATTTCAGACTTATTTAACAAAATAAGTTGAAATAAGTTGAATTAAGTTTAACTAACCCTTTCCCTGCCAATAGTTTTCATATGCCATCAAGTCAATTCCACTTCAATGCAAATGATTTAAATCAGAAAAGGCATGAGATTGTTGGTAATTTTATTTCACAAAAATTTGGGGGCACATTTATAGGCAGGATTTTATATTTTTTTCTGTACAAATCTGTATGACTAGGTACCTTTCCGTAATGTCTGCCAATATCTATGTACCCCTGTGAGGATGAGGGTTAGTTTATTGATGTACCAATCAGCTCGCCCTCTGAGCTCGGAAGCAGAACCCCAAAAAAGGATGCACTAAAATATGGCATCAACCCCATCTGATGCATTCATTGCAGACTAGGCTCAGCTAAAAATAATGAAATGAACAATGAATGGTATGATCACACCAGAATGAAATTGAATCATGGGACTCAGAGTGACACAGTCTTGGAACACAACTTACTCACCATCCTTTACATTGGAGGCATATTCCAATGCCACCCAAGAAATCATTTTGAAATCATTGCTGAATCAGATCCTTTGTTTCCTACAGGTAATGTTCTGTAACATTGCTAAAACATGGTATTTGTTCAATCTATGTTCTAAAATGTTTGTTCACCATTGAAATTCGCCCCCAGTGAGTCAATACATTCTAGACATCATGATCTGGGACAGGGCGAACGGGGATTTATACGGAATATGGGGAGCGTGATGTGATGAAAAATAATGAGGTGTATGATAGCTATATAGGAGGTATGCAGTATGTGTTTATGGATTTCGCTGGCAGGCGAGACAATTCTCGTGCGGAGGTCAGCAGCGACTCTGTTATATAATCAGTCACTTTAGCCGAGCGATACCAATCGAGAATTCCCTCCTGTGGCGGCGTTGATGAACATTGACATGGACATGGTGCCATTCCGAATTGCAACAATGCATACGGCATAACCCCCCTGACGATTTGAGGAGCGTAAACCTATCAACCACTATAAAGTCCTACATGCCTTCATAGGCGCCTTCACCACACATTCTCAGCCATCTTCGCACCAGAACTATGTCCTTCTCAGACCCCTTCACAGCCGCGAGACTGGGTGTTCTTTTCTTATCCTTCGCTTTTTCTGTGATTGGTAGTTCTGTTGGCCTAAACGCCTATTACAAGTACGTCAGAGCCTAGCATGGTAGTGTCTTCATCTAATTCTTATCCACGCGAAATATGGCAAGGTCCAACCAAGAGCTCTCTTACATCCACGACGCAACTTCTTTAAGGGGAGCCAGTGTAAGCATCGACGCGAGCGGTGAGTTTCCGAGAGCACCCAGGTACCTGCGCAATTACAGGCTGTATCCTGATACCGCAATCTCCCTCAGACGTCTTCTCTGCGGGAGCCGTCATCACAGTCGTTTGTGCTCTCCTTGCCATCCTCTCAGCCGCCTCCTTCGCCTTTACCTGGTGTCCCATCCAACACAAACGTTTCTGGTACAGGTCCCAGTCCTGTGCCTTGTTCTTTTGCTCGATATGGCTATTTGTCACGCTCATCCCATTCGATTACTTTTTTGCGAATCGGGAGGCGCAAGTCACAGCTACTCTGGGTGGCGTCCCCGTCTCGGGTGGCACCCTGAGACGCGTAGAACGTGTCCTTGGTGTCACTCCCGTGTACCGAAACATGGACTATCGTGAGTTGAACTTTCAATGCGGGCTGGTCTCTTATGGATCATGGATCATCACCCGTCTTATAGTGGAGCTAGTGGCTATCTTGCCCTGGTTCGCATTCATCTTCTCGGTGATTGCAGGCGCGAGTCTGCACATTGCAGCTCGCCGTGAAGGTGCTGCTGTAGCCTGCGATGACGCACCACCCGGCACCTCAATCACTGAACAGGGAGAGAAATTGAAGAGAATTGAGACCGAAAGTCAGGCGTGAGGCCACATTCAGCAGTTGGCAATTACTATTATACTCCTCAAAACCATTCACGACCTACTGTTTAAGCTCCCACTGCCCTCGTACTATATGTATACACTGCATCTCTTGAATACCACATGTAAGTTGTAGACGTGACGACTCGGTTGGTGGTAATAATTCGGACAAGCGAACCCCTAATACGAAAGTGATACGCCCTAGGTTCGTCAATTTTTCAAAAATCTGAAAGATCATAACTTGATGTCTTGCCGGAGCACACCGGCGAGCCCGTTTGTGATGTGACGAGCTTAGGGCCATTACTCAACAGTACTAGAAGTGTTCTCCTATGGAAAAGATACGAACGACCGAAATTGATTGGATCATAAGGATCACAAGGAATCTAATCGTTATTCTTATTATCGTCATGCAAAGCAAGGATGATACTGGCAACGAAGTCGGCGCAGCACCAGACTGAAAGAAGTTCATGTCGAATTGTTTGTTCAGCAGTCGATTTTACCAGCGGCAGCCTGAACTAGTCTTCGTCGATCCATATTCAATATTTGTAACACTCTGACTGGAAAAATAATCAAGTTGCTCGAAGACGAATGGATTGCTGGCATGTGAGTATGCGTTGCAATGATACCAGGTCACGTAGGTTTGAAGTATTCCAGGAAGTCTTACGCTTTGATATCTTCGAGTCGGGTTACCAAACGCGAGACCCACGCCTGGTTGCAAGCTGCACGATTAATCGCGGTGTCACAGAATGCACCTTGAAGTCGAATAACGGGGGTGACTTCCACGTACTTGTCAGTGTGTCAATGGCACCTGACCTATCACTGGCGATGTTTGCCGTGAGGTCACGGTTAATCGGGCTCCAATACACCCAGGGAAAGCCTTCGATGCAACTTCTCGCGGGTTCTGTGCTGCTGTGTACGTGCGGTTGCACCAGGGTGAACAAGATCAGGAATTCGGAAAATGGAGGGGCCACGAAACGAGTGTGCATATGATACCTCTTCCCATTCTCGGATGATGGTTCGACGAGGTTCCTCCCACCTTGTCAGGACCCTTTGCGTGGCTACGGGGGGCAGCCTACCATTTTATCATGCCATGCACGAGGCTACTGGCCCATGTGAGTTGACATGAATTAAATAACGCCAAGAAAGCGCTTTTACCGTGACGGTGACAAGAAGTGGACGATGATATATATTCCCTGTCAAGACATATATTCCACCATCGACGGAAATCTATGATGAGTTTCAATTGAGTACTCCATGTTGAGACACCAGCGATAGCACGTAGAAATCCAAATTCATGGTTTTCCCTTGGCATAACAAGGCCAGTAAGCGTCAAAACGAAGTTGACAAGAAAGACTCGAATGCCAGTGATAGAATGTGCCTCCTTCGAGGCCAGATAACTCACAATATTTGCGATGTCGTCTGATTTCCCGGTGTGTTTGATGGGGCGCCCTTCGAAATACTGCAGATGACATGAGAATGTTGAAGATGTAGTGAACCGCACAGAATCAACAAACCACATTCGCGACCCACGCAGCAGATTCCTCATCAGAAGACAGAAAGTTTCCATCAGCGCCTATCGTGTTCGCCGCTATGCAAAAGCAAGTAGACTTTCCTTGCACACCGGCAGGCTCTTACTCATGGCTGTTGCTATAACACCAGGTGCGTACGCATTAACCGTGATACCGCAGCGCCCAAGTTCCAACGCTTAATCGACCTAATGATTCAGAATAATGAAGACGGCATGGTAGATGACTTCGTGATTACCAGCTGCTTGTGTCAGGCCCCTGACAGCGAACTTGCTTGCAGGATATGCGGAGGTCAACAGAAGTCCCGTTTTTCCTGCAAGCGAACTGGCGCCGATAATTCTGCCTCCACGCCTTTGCTTGATCGTCTGCCCTGCGGTATATTTGCAGCACAGGAAAAGGCCGCGAGTGTTTACGGTCATGACATACTCCCAGCCCCCTAGTCCAACGGTAGAATAATTTTCTAAGCACTCATCGCAAAGGAGCTGATGGAGTTACCTACTTGGCGCCAAGGGTAACACCTGGGCGACTGCCGCATCTGCTACCATCTGTGAAGGCAGTGGTTGGGGTCAACATTATGCCCGGTCCAGCGTACCAATACTTACAACATCCGGACCTCCAAGTTCAATGGTAACTTCTTTCGCCATCCCTTGCACATGCTCCTCCAGTGACATCTGCACGTACCTGGTTGGAGGTCGTTGAGTGCGATGTCACAACTATCCTTGGAGGGCAATGCCACGTGCGATACCCCGAGGGGATCCAGTGATGAGCACAATACATTTGGAGATAGGCATGACGGTGTAGAGTGCGAGTTGAATGGCAGTTAGCCTCGAGTGGCCCGCCACTGGGTTGCTTATGTTCTTGGCTAGAGGAGCCGAGCGAGCAGGAAGGAACCATCTGCAACGGGCCCTCCGTCATCGTGCCACTGGCATGCGCTTTGCAACTACCCTTTGGCCGTGTGACACCAGGGCCCTCACTTCGAGTCCGACCTCATCATTTAACTGCCATCCTTCTTGAGTGAGCATCGCCAAGGCTCACAATTCGTGACGCGCTGCCGTTTTCCGGGGAGCTGTTACTAGCCTATATGGAACCGTCCTGACATTACATAGTCCCAACACACTGGCCAACTTGAAGGTGCAAATCACTCACATCGAGTGATGTGACCGTGACTGCCAGTCTCAAGTATGGCTCGAGAGAATTTCTAAAAAAGTTCAGGGATTCTTGGAAAGCCTTGCCTGCAACTCAGGCTGCAGGGACGTGATGACCTGCAGTGCTGGCTCGTGCCGCAGTGGGGGATCCTTTTCCTCTTGCCAGGAACTGTTTCCTCTTTGCTGGGTTTCTGTACCATCACTCCAATCGGCAGTGATTGCTTTGCCGGGTATTCAGCCCAAATCGATTGTTCTTTCGAGTCGCCAGGGCGTCTCTCATTCCTATTCATGTCTTCTGTTTCTCTTTGCTGGATCCCAGTACATACTGGTATTGGATGCACACTGTCACAAAAGATGGCAGGGTATAAAATTTGACGCTGCTATCCTTCACTCTGAAACCATCCAGCGGAACACCTTTCCCGACGAATCACCAACCCACAACGTCTCCCTACGCACCGCTCTCACTTTAGTCACTATAGCAGAAAACACGACGGAACAAGCACTCACCCGACGAATTTGAGAGCCGTGGCAGAGGCTGACGTGTACTCACCAGCCTCCAGGTTTCTAACCTTGAGGAACTCCCATTGGGCCCGACCGTCCTTTGGCGCCCCATCCGCGTTCCATGTATGAAGCGCGACTGACCCGTCTGCGTGACCAGTCGCAAGGATGCCTAGATGAGAATACTCGCGCTCATGAAATGCGATGGACGTGACGCAAGGCGAAAGCGAGCCTCGAGGCGTGCTTGGTACGAGATCCAGCCTTGCAATGGGACGTGCGTTGATGGTATGCAGCCACAAGTAGTTCGTAGAGCACGTCGCGACGTGACCCTGATCTCGAGGATTAGAAAGAAGTGGAGCGGGAACGATTTGTCTCAACTGACCGTGGACTCGTTGATAGATACGAGGTGTACCGCCGAGTTTTCGATCGGACCATTTCCACCAGCGTGCCAGATCGATCGGACGTATAAACCCCGGTTTAGATCCCAAAGGATGGCGCTTCCATCTGAGCTCCCACTAACTGTTATCGACCAAGCTCTCGACGCCTCAACGCAAACCACAGCACCACAATGTTTGCGCAAGAGGTGGACAAGCGACAGCGAGGGTTCGTGACCCTTACGGGGCCTGGCTGTCGTCGGTATGGGTGCGTGAGAGAGGCGCCACAGGCGCACTATGCCATCGCTCGACCCCGTCACTAAGGTATCTCGGTCCGCAAATGCAGCGCAAGTGGGACTGGTGGCTTCGATCGTTTGCATAACCTGAAATAGCAGCATCGGCCATTACCTTCGAAGATAGAGGGATGATAGGAACTTTACCATTCCATGATGAAGTACCCGTAGAGCACCACCCTCGCCCCATTGGACCTGTTCATCTGGTCGTGACGGGGGAGAGAGGAGACCTTCGGGCATTGGAACTACTTTGCCGCTTTGGTCCGTTGCTAAACGTGCGACTGGCCGGTCGAGTACAACTATGATAGCGTGAGCATATCGTTTCGACGAACTCCACCATCGCCCTACGTCTCAGTGGTCGAGGGTCTCTTGTCAACGCCAGCGCATCCTCTGGCACTCCTCGTGTAACTCGCACCGGGAGACTGAGGGTGCCTTGCAAGTTTCGTGGCGGATGAGGGGAGTTGAAAAGCTTGCGAGGCGTCTGTCCAACTGCCCGTCCCGTCAGCTATCATCAAAAGATTTAATACAGACGCTATCACAGTTGTGTATAATGCCGATCGTAGCTTCTCGTTCAAGAGGGTCGATAATCTTGTCAAGGTCTGCGATGCTAGTCAGGGTGGCCGTTTTTATGACAGCTGAGCAACCATCTTGCCTATCGCATTCTCGTAGCTTAGAGGATGGAATATGTTCAAGGAATCGATATCACGTTGCTTGCATCCCCAGATGAGGTCGATCCATGCCGGAAGATTCTCGCTAACGTAGCTGCTCTCCAAAGCCTACAAAAAGACATAGAAGTAAGCGAGGAATTGATTATGACATGGATGAAGATACCACTGACTTGGCGATGCAGATGTGTAAATAGAAGTGCGTCTCCCTTGGCCCACGGAGGCAACTTCACGTCGTGGATCTTCTCGCCCGAGGTTTGCGAAACACCAAAGTCGAGGTTGGACGAATTTTCAAGGAACCTGAATGGTGCGTTAGAGACGTGTCGTGTGCTTGCTAGCATAAAGTTTACTCTGGACATGTAAAGAACTCGGGTATGAGCTCTCTCACGTCTCCTCTTACGTCTTGTGAAGCTGACAGATAAGTCCTTCCGATATCGCTGTGGGAAAGAGGGGTCAGCAACGCACAAAACACATTTCGCAACCGCAAGTGTACCTGAAAAGTCTATCCGGAAGATCCCAGTCCCCTCCCTTGAAGATTGATGAAATCGAGATAAGTAGATTTTCGCAGTGTTGACATACCTGTAGTGTTTTGAACATACTCGTGTAAGGCGCCATGCGAATCAGAAAGTGGCAAACGATCATGGACCTGGGGTGGACAATAGATCATTGCTCAGCACCAGGCTAGTATTGAAGATGACAACGCACGAGCTGAAATGAGTGCCATAGTGAAATGGGTTCTCCCCAATGCTCTGCAAATTGTCATAACGATTCTCGGCGATTTCCCGTCGGCTGGGTGTGAGCGCTCCCATTGGTTTTGTCAGACTGTATAGAGGGGGGGGGGCTGAACATGGACAGGACTGGATGTGAAATGTAACTTACTCCCGGAAGGAAACAGGGGAGGACAAATCCAAAGTGTCTGAGGTATAGTCCTTCAAAACCCAAGCTTTTCGAGGTTATAGACAACACGCCGTCGTTTAAGAACAAGGACACGTACGGAAGACCGGATATTGCGTTGCATCGCTCGGTGTACGTCCTGAAAGCTGGTTCAAGATACTAAGATATGCGTACTGTTTTCCACGAGGTATGAGCACACTAGAGTGACGTGCAAGACAATCCCACTCACATTGCTTATCTCCCTATTCTGCCATTGTCGCTGGGCGGCAGATAGCGCCTTTTCATGAGCGGTGTCTGACACCCGTCCCTTGGGCATCGCTATGCTCATCTCTCGCAACACAAGACCAAGTATTGATCCATGCTCGGGTACCAAATGTCGCGTGATAATGGTTCGTAACAGCTGCGATGTTCCATGGCGACACGAGCTATCCAGAAAGACCGCCAACAGTGTTCGACTATCTTTGAAGAATATTTCCAGACTGATAACTTTCGTCAACCCCGCCCTTGAAATGAACAAACAAAGAACTCACGCGATTTCTCTGAAGAGGAACGACTTGTTGGTGAAGCCGGCAATCTGCTCGAGTGGCCTGTCGTCACGTGAATACCCTTCAGCTCCGGCAATGAAAGGTAGGAACATACCACCGTTGTGCTCTCTGAGAACTTCGCAAATGAGGGGTACTCCCAGAAACGAAGAACAGCCCCTTCGGAGCATCGACAGCATCAATCAATTCACCTACGTCGTTTTCTACCAGTCCATCCAACATATATAGGTGACTGTGACCGAAAATGAGCAGGCCAGCTGAAAGAAGAGTGTTGAGTTGCGGTTTTGCGGGGGAAAAGTTTACAAACGGTACGAGTCCACCCCTGATATACGTGATATCGTGCTCACTGCCTCGATGACGTCTCCTGGTTCTAGTTCGTGTCTTACTCTGCGATGTTTGTCTTCGGCGATATCTTCTGCTAGGACGTTGCCATTGAATGTTTCCGCGTCGTCTTTGATTGAGGTGTCCATTTGCAAAATGGGCGAAGCTTCCGTGTCTCTCTCGGCGTTTGATGTTGGGCTATTGGTCCCTGTCCAGGGATCAAAGTAAGATGACTTGGAGATAGACTCCAACTTATTACTGAACGCTCGTCAGTGAAAGTCAGTCTGGGCATTGAAGGTGGCATCTCACCGAGTTCTGTGAGGGCCCTCGGTCTCGTCCAAACGCCAAGTCCGTTCAGGCACAAGGTGCGACCACACATCGCGTTCTGACCCTCCTCCCAAGATCCCTTCGCTAATTTCGATGACACGCCGGCGATGTTCATGCCTACAAATCACAATTAGTGACGTACTTTAGTACAAGTATTGCACCATACATGTCGATGGTAGATTTTCGATACCGTTCCTTCTCGGAAGCTGCGATCGTTTTTCTCCATTCTTCCAAACGAGTTGTATTTTTGCGCAGTGTTTCTTCTTGAATGGTTGCAAGCCTAGTGGGCGAAGTCGTAGGAGGTCCTGATGGCTGTGGTCCTGGCTTGACAGTGTCCAATATCTAGTTCCAGAGAGAGTCAGGTCGTGATAAGTTGGACGCGACACAGTTGACTACCTGCTGCTTCTGAGTGCTTGACACATGGTTGCCCATCGCTACTAATGAACCGAAATGTATGAGTTGCGTTGATATATTCGCATCCTCGTTCCCTGGAGAAGAGACTGTCGAGAGGCACTCGATGAGCATGTTTGTTGTGCTCTGGGATTTGAACGCTTGGCGAAACGATGAATTAGAGCCATGGAGATCGATCAGATCTCTTAGAACACGTTCGACGACACGTTTCAAAGGTCCTGCGTTTGCGCAAATTTCAGAGATGATCGATGATCGTCGATATCAAACATGACCTTACCTTGAACGTATTTGTCCGAGGACGATAGCAGGCCCTGACGAAGAGCCGCCAGAATGACAGGAAGCATCTGGGGACATCTCATGGTCTTGGAAGTGACTCTCGAGTGTGCACCCTCCTGAGTAGGCTGCAGCAGCAAGTCCAGAGCAGCCCCGTGAACGTCCTCATCCCAAATAGGTGGAAGCACCTTCCTCAGCAAAGTCCAGCCGCTCGCTAGCTCGAATTTCTTCCCAAAGGATGAAGATGTGGCAAATCCGATGCCGACGATAGAAAGGACTTGACAAGCTATACCAGGAGACGGCTCAATTCCGAGCCAAAGCAAGGTGACGCGTGCAACTGGCAAAACTTCCGCAAACTTTGCGTACATGACTGGAATTCGTAGGAGCGATATGACCGCGTCCAGAACCTGTCGTGCTTTCTCAAGGCTGTTGCTACCGATGAACGATGCTCGTGACGAAGCGGGGTCGGCATTTTCTGAATAGTTATCGTCACGACGGATGTTGGCCTCGGACTGTAAACAAGATTCACGTACCAGCTGTAACATTCGCCGATATATATGACACGATAGGCTTGATGGCATCGTTGGCCGTGAAGTGAGCTTGCGCAACAACAGCCAGTGCATTGACAACATGAGGAACGGTCTCCAAAGGGTACCACGACGATTGCAGGGCGAACAGCAACCTGCGTGCGATGTTGAGTTGTGATAAACGAACCCTGGTGTTGAATTTCCTGTATCGACTGGCGCGGAGGAGGAACGCGAAGTGTTCAAGGTGTGCTCGCTGGATGTCTATAGCTGTCATTGACCAAAGTTCGAAGTCTAGGGCAATGGCACGGTACGCGATCGTGTTCGTGACGCTCGAGAGACTTCACCAATAGGTCGTCAGTCATTTCCAGAAATAAAGTAGAAGAAGTGCCCTACTCTGGTGATCGAAAGCTGAGCCCGAGAAACTCGAACAGTGTCTCGAACGATGTCATGTTTATCAAACGACTCTTTTGGCAAAGGATACCAGCGAGTACATCATAGCCCGCTACATCCATGAGTCCCAAAGATCGCCTGGGCAGCATTCAGCATGCTTACCGACTCTTTCCATATCCTCTGAGTTCTGCCAACAGTTGTGCAGGCTATCGCAAAGAATGGAAATGGTCCGGGACAGCTCATGTGGCGTCTTATAAAGTGGATCACGAACATGGAACAGGCAACGTAGGACAGCTCTTACCTCCGCTAGAGATACTAAACGAAGTGTTAGCTGGGCACCTCCGATACTCCATAGCGCGAGATCCAACGCCTGGCAAGGGATAGCGAGAACGTCTCCGAAAGCTAGGCAGCTGGTCTTGTCTCGTACCGCCGAACGAGGGAGAGCACCCAGCGGAGAAAAATCAAGAATATAATTGGGGACAATCTTGCATAGAATCGAGGCTTCGTTGATCACCGTGCCCTCTCTGATCGCCTTCTTGAGAGATGCGTCGCGAGAGGTGGACCCAAACCCGAACATATGCATGTTCAACGAGGTTGAGGCTTCGTACGTCAGAAACCGAATAAGTGCCTTATCTTGGAAGTTGCCCTGATATCTAGGTCCTAGGTGGTGAATGAATCTAGGTAGTTCGTCATCTAGACCCGATCAGTGGATGTGGAATGCGCATACAGATGTCAGTTACCTAGAGGAATAGAAAAAAAGTAGGATGAAGCAATGCACCAACTGGAGGTCCTATTGGGCGTTTTGTCACCTAAAGTAACTTCTCCGATGCATGTTTCGTGAATTTGGGGATATGCCCAGTCAAGCGATTCGCTAAGGACGCCATCTATGAATATTCCTGGGAGGAGGGTTAAAGTGAGGGACGGGCTATGACATTACCGAACGTACGAATGGCAGGCTGAGACGCTCTATGTGGGTAGTGCACAAGGGTAATGTGAGTCCATCGCGAAGTTGCCATCCGCGTTCGAGAGAGAGTTTTGACCTCTCTGTGGGTGCTCGTCCTTAGTTCAAGCACACCATTGCTGTTCATGCTCAGCTCTATAGCGTAGTGCGAGCCGAAAGAAATGCTGGATATTCTGTGGGCTTCTGATGGCATCCTTTCAAACCATGCCCATAACTGTGGAAGATAAGTGTAGCAGATGCCACCACGAGACCTTCAAACGCTTACCATGAACGTGAAACCAGAAGTTGGAGGTGTCTTCCAGCTGCCAAGGGGCAGGGCCACGGCAGACGTTGCTTGGAGTGTGAGATGAGGAGGCCATCTGGACCTTAAGCCGATGCGGATGAGGTCGATCGCCTCTAGATCCAATGTTTTATCTTCTCTTACTGCGCACTGCAGCAGCAGCCGAACATCCTGAGTTGATGCACCCATTTCGAACAGCCGCTTCAGGATCTTGCATTGCAACCGACGTTCCATGCCGGAATTGTTCGAACCCTGCTGGGTTACTGTACCAGACATGTAATAGGAAAACATAGGCGTCAAGATGCCTAACATGTTCAAGACTGCGAGGTTGCGATGCGATGACTGGGTGAGATGCTCCAGGATTTTGTAAAGTGTGAGCCGTAGGGAGCTGTCCGTTGCCGGGGATCCAGCTACAAAGTCCCAAATGATTTTTAAGACATACGGGAGGTGTACGGTGCCGAGAGATGGGGAAAATTCCAAGAAGTGAGCATCTAGCTCTCTGTTATGACGGTGGGATGTTTGCAATGTCACGAATAGGTCAATCAGGGCGAATTCATGGAAAGATAGAGAAAGGAGACACCCAAGTGCCATTTCAGATGTGATAGGATGTTTGAGAAGCGCTCGAGACGCGTCGGAGAGAGCTGTGTAGCCGACATACTCCTGGACTCTTAAAGTTAGGATTGGCATGTTTCGTACCTCACAACGAACCTGGAAGAAGCTCAAATTGGCTGGGTGTGCCTCCAAAGCCTTTGATGTAACCATGAACGCGAGTTGCATGCAATCAAGCACTTCCTGAGTAGATTGGGGGTTGGTCAAGGCAGATGGGGTGGCTGTGGGCAATGTGGATAGGACATGCATCAAAACAAGAAATCCGTCCGCATCACGAAATGCATCCAACGCCTTGGGGCTCTTCTCGACCAGCGAACTGAGTTGTCGCAAGATCTGCAAGGTAAACCATGAGCTTGGAGAAACGCAATTTCCACAAACACGCCTTTACCGCGATCCTGGACTGGGTGCCCTCTGCGAATTTTAGTTCCTCTATTGTATATTGCACCTGATTTGGGTTTCCCTCAACGTTCACGCTGGGTATAGTAGTAGCCCCAGCATTGTCTTCCGTGGGAGGGGTAGTTTCGTGAGCCAAGTCATGGAGATTTCGAAGAGGTGCCAATAGTGATCTGAACATTGTGGGTGGAACTTCCGAGGCAGCACTATGTCTCTCAGAGGTTCAGCATGCTGCCCAAGGAGCAGTTTTGGTTGTAAAGCACCAACAGATGCCAGACGCGGTGGAAACACGTAACTAATCGCTTATATAATCACCAAGCAAGACATTCCGTGTTTCACAATCTCTGGGAACATTTCTACGATTACAACATTTGGATACATACAATCTGCAGTGCTTTCATTACCCTCGGTTCGCGTTGATGATATCTACAAACTCAGGCTTCAGCGATGCTCCGCCAACAAGGAACCCATCAACGTCGGGTTGCGTGGCTATGAGGCAATGGTATGAACAGCAGTCAGCAGGCGACCGCTCTAGCAGACTCACCAAGTTCCCTGCAGTTGGCTGCAGTGACACTACCACCGTAGATTACCCTCGTGTTATCGGCAACTGCCTGAGACACATGCTTCTTCAGGAATTCACGGATATCGTAGTGGGCCTCTTGGGCTTGTGCAGCGGTGGCGACTTTGCCTGTGCCAATTGCCCACACAGGTTCGTAGGCGATCACGATGTTGCTAAAACAGGGCCCCAGTTCAAGTAACCGATGCGGATAATGGCGTTGCAAACACACGCACCTCCAGTCGCTCTCCTCCTTGAGTATGTCAACTACAGCTTGAAGCTGACTGTTGACTACCTCAGCCGTTTTATCAGCTTCCCGCTCCTGGAGGGTTTCGCCGACGCAGAGGATGACCTTGAGAGATGCGTCCAGAGCAGCTTTAGTCTTATGCCCGACAAATTTAGAATCTTCATGGAACAGTGTACGACGTTCCGAGTGTCCTGATTCGTTTCAGTGTCAACACCTAGATGCAAGCAGAGGGGATGACATATACCAAGGATGACATAAGGAACGCGGGCATCGACGAGTTGGGATGGGCTGAGAAGATATCGGTAAAACTTCGAAGCAAATTCGTTTGATCCGACCTTATTTCCCCAGTGAACGCGCCTGATGTCTTGTGATAGCAGTTTTGAGCAGCAACTTGGATATCCCTGCGGAGGCAATCCTTAAGGGGGATGAGGTACAGCGACGGGGGTGCGATGACGACCTCTGCCGTCGCGCGGCCTTCAGTTCTCTTGTAGTGTGTTACACTGTAGACAGCACGCACCCGTCGCAGGGTCTAATTGGGCTTCGTTAAGGATTTTCGCGATCGCCTTCTTCTGCTCTACCGAGCTGGGGTTCATCTTGAAGTTGCCACCGACGAAGAACTGGCGAGGCATCGTTGCTGGCCTGTTGCTGAGCTCTGGAGGGTAAGAGGGAAAGTGGTGTTAGAGAGGCAGCAGAGTGTGATGACATCGGAATCGGACCCTTGATTAAAATCAGATATCGAGTTACCAAATTTGTACATCGGGATAGTACTACTCTGCCATATACGCTACAGTTATCTACGGGCAATTGAAACACTAAACCAGAAAACTACCTATATCTCTACAACATCACAACGAAATTTAATTATAAATTGTGGTTATATCATATTACCTTCTATGCTATCTGCTCTCTATATTTTTTCAAAGAAAAACATGATGATGAGTGCGAGCTCAACGAAACACATTAGTAAACCCTAATTTGGGATTACCAATTTTGTCCTAGCTAAGTTGTCTCTGTCCCAAAAGTCGTTTTTCCTTGGGTGTAGCACTTCAAATCTTCGACACGTCAAGCCGAAAAAAAAATTGGAGAGCTGAACCAAATACCCTTGATGATGTACAGCCTGGTATATTATCATTTGTCGTGGAGTTGCAGTTGTGATGTGCTTGTAAGATTTCCCATGAGTCTGAAAAGTAACTGTACTGGAATCAAAGGCATCTGAACCTAACATCACCAAACAACACCCCCACCTACCCTCTATTCTAGGCTTTCGAGGAAGGCTGAGGCTAGCTGTGAGTCATGTCGACGGATACACTCGGAAAGCGCAAGTCCAGGGACGAGGACACCCACGAATCCACCGGGCATGGGTGAGTCTTATATGCAGAGGATTCACCAACGGCTTTGACATTATCCCAGGTCTACTCTCTTCGTGTCCAATCTACCATATGACGCGACATCGACCGATCTCCAGACCGCTTTCTCCGACATTGCACCTGTACGCTCGGCGTTCGTCGTCCTCGAGCACGGTACCGGTACTTCGAAAGGTGTAGGATATGTCTCCTTTTCGATTAAAGAGGATGCACAGATGGCTTTCGATACCATTACCGCGGACGGTATCGCTCTCAATGGCAGAAAGCTGCGAGTACAGTGGGCTGACAGCAAAGTGAATTTCATCAATTTGTCTATCCCGCTGTTATTCACTGATTCTCTAGCCAAAAATAAAAGCCAAGGACCGTCCCGAGGCTGATGTCGTGAAGAAGGAAATAAAGAAGCGTACTGTAGCGAGCTCGTCCGGGCAGAACGTCAACGATCCTCTCGCAATACGAACAATAATCGTGTCGGGGCTGCCGTCATCCATCGACCAGAAGATATTATGGAAGAAGTTTCGCAAGCTCTCAGGCGCAGAGAAAGTGGAATGGCCAGCAAAGACTCCTGGAGGAGAAGACCCATCGACAGGTAGGTGCTTCACTTTCAGTTCGTGATCACTCCTCCGCGAAGCTAACACGCCCAGCACATGTCTTGTTCACCACATCCAGCCTTGCTCAGGAAGCCGTCGGTAAACTTCACGCCCACGTTTTCAAGAGCAGCCTGCTTTCTGTCACATTGAAGAAACGCCTTGACAATCTTTCCAAAGCCCCTGCCAAAAGTGCGCACGTATCTATTCGTGTAATCTACGTCTCCTCACTGTCACCATGTAGAAACTATTTCTGTGGCCCTACCAAGCCGCGCCAGTCGCCTCATCGTTCGAAATCTTCCTTTCGACATAACTGAACAAGACCTACGGGCGATTTTCCTTTCCTATGGACCCATTCACTCCATCCACATGCCATTAGCGAACGCAGACGACGTAAATCCCGATGTGGACGCGGACACAAAACCCTCACCTTTAAAGACGACCCGCTCGAAGGGATTCGCTTTCGTTTGGATGCTCAGCAAAAAGGATGCCGAAACCGCCTTGGAAAAATGTAACGGGCTGAAGGTGACAGTTGGGATGGCTAATGACATCGTGTCGGATAAGCAGAAGCGAAAGAAGCAGAAACGGGAGGAGAAAAAGCGTTCTCAAACTAATACGGCAGAGGACGGAGAGGAGAGAGAGACAGTGGAGCTGCCTGAACAGTCCGGGAGCAAGAGTAAAGAGCGCGTAATAGCTGTCGACTGGGCTCTCAGCAAGGAAAAGTGGGAGGAAGAGAAGGCGAAATTCGAAGAGGCGGGTGAAGATCCAGAGGAAGACGTGGAGATGAGTGAACCAGAACGGAGCGAGAACGGAGCCGAGGAAGCTAGTGCCGACAGCGAAGATGAACAACTGGGGCTTCACGATGATTCAAACGACGAGGATGGAGACTCGGAGGTTGACGACGGCGACGACGAAGTTGAATGCGACAGCGACGATGAATCGCCCAAAAAACCGCAACTGCCCCACACCGATACGGGGACCACACTCTTCATTCGCAATATTCCGTACACAGCAACAGAAGACGAATTACGAACGCTGTGCGCTTCTACATTATCCCTGCTTGTTTGATCTGCTCACTGGGGCATAGATTCCGAGCTTTTGGACCACTGAGATACGCCCGCATCACGGTCGATCCAGAGACAGAGCGTTCTCGAGGAACCGGATTTGCATGCTTTTGGAATAAAGAGGATGCGGACAAGGTTAT
Source organism: Paxillus rubicundulus Ve08.2h10 (assembly GCA_000827395.1). Lineage (NCBI taxonomy): Eukaryota > Fungi > Basidiomycota > Agaricomycetes > Boletales > Paxillaceae > Paxillus > Paxillus rubicundulus. Next base: position 40,804 of record KN824886.1, on the reverse strand, counting down.
CGCGCAAAGTGAAATCTTGCGCTCAGAGACCATGGGCAATCAGCCCCAGGTATGCACGCGCTCGAGTCCAGGATCAAATAATCTGGTGTCTGACACAATATACAGCCAGCAAAAAATCCATTCGTCCTCCCTTCCATTCTTACCCCTGATCCATCAGCAAGCGTAGCGAAAAATCTGGTATTGCACGGTCGTACACTCGACGTTGTACGTGCCGTAACGAGAGATCAAGCAGACAAGCTGAAGGAGGAGGGCGAGAGAAGTCGAGAAAAGGCCGACAAGCGCAATATTTATCTATTGCGTGAAGGAGGTAAGGTCGTCCCCTCTTGGCGTTTCGACTATCTCAACATGCTTTGCTAGTCATTCTCCCAAACACTCCTGCCGCTGAGAGAATGCCGCCAGCTGAGCTGGAGAAGCGAACGAACTCTTTCAATGCCCGCAGGACAATGTTACGCAGCAATCCCTCTCTTTATGTCTCTAAGACGCGCCTCAGCATACGTCAAATACCGCTCTTTGTTACTGAAAGGGTCATCAAGCGACTCGCCATACACAGCGTCCGGGAGTTCAATGCAGAAGTTAAAAAGGGTTTGCGAGCTGGTCTGAGCCCAGATGAGCTCATAGAGCCGGCCAAGGGGGACGAGCATGACGCCAAAAAAGACATCAAGGGGGAAGGCAATGGGAAACCTAGATCTAAGTCAGAGCGCCTGACGAGCGTTCAACAGGCGAAGATCGTACGCCAAGCGGATCGTGTCGATCCCGTCACTGGGAAGGGTAGGAGTCGTGGTTACGGCTTCGTCGAGATGCACAAGCATGCGGATGCACTACGTGTATTGCGATGGGCCAATAACAACCCGGATGTCGGCACGCTTCTCGATAAGTGGTGGAAGGAGGAGCTTGGAGACCTTCTCAAGAAAGAGAAGACCAGTGAAAGCCGAGACGAGGCTCGGATCAAGCGGATCAAGAACGAGATGGAAGCACCGTCCAAACCTCCAAAGGGTGCCCTGATTGTGGAACTTTCGATTGAAAATGTTCAAGTCGTGCACCGCCGAGCGGCCCAGCGAGAGAAGGTGCCAGTGGTCAGTTGTTTCGGTTTCGACATGTTGTGGGGGGCTTATCGCACACTTGTATAGGTCAAACCACACAAGCCTTGTGGAAACAAACTTGCTCAGGGTAAAGCAGAGGAGCCACCGTCCAAAAAGCGCCGGGTGTCGTCTGATCCAGCCAAGCTTGCAAGTACCGAACAGAAACCTGGTAAGCTTCTTGGGTCTGTCATTGGCCGAAAGCGACGAGCTCGCAAGGCTGGTAAGACCGCGGACTAGCACGGGTACTCGATGCATCATGTATGTATCTACATTCACCTACCCTGCAAGCTTTTGTTGCTGGCAAATATATGGGAATAACGATGGTTTGGAGCGTTGGCAACAGTATCAGATTCAGGCAGCTTCAAAGAACGGATAGCTTGATCGATTATTTTTTTTTACAATAACCAGCAAATGTGACTTCGATCGTTGAGGCCCTTTGGTCATCAAGTCCAGCTGAGCGAACTTGAATTCATTGCTTCCAGTTAACGCATGTATAGGCTTACGTTCACCCAGTATCAAGTCAGGATACGGAGTCCAAGTCACTCCCAAGTGCCCATCGCAGAGTCCAATGATCGACCAATTACAAAGTCGATCTTTCTTTTCTCCCTCGAGTTCATCATTTTGACGTTGCTATTTCCCAGGTATATCCTGTTTATTCTAGACACGTTCCATAGCGCGTCGTGAGTACCAGTTGTCCGCACCTCGGTGTAATTGCTCAATGTCCTTCCCCAGAGCTAGTATATATATGGCGTGGACATGTACGTTCGTACTGATTTTAACCTCCCATCTTCTCGAAACTCAGCGTCTTGCAGCGTCACGAACTACGACAACCCAGCTGCTCTTGCAGGTATGTCCCACTGGCAGTGCAGTCGAAAATTCCCTGCTAACACAGGCCTGGTTTAGCCCGCAGCGACCCCATTAGTCAACTACCACGGCCCGACAATTCGTCAATGCCAGTGACTTGCTCGACAACCACGAATTTCAAGTCAAACATCCACCGTCCGTAGCTCGATATCTCCGGGGACAGCAAAAGTGAGAACACAAGGCGGTCTTGCTATCTGGGGACCGGGGTAGGACTTACTCGTCGATAACGCGGGGATAGGGTACTAGCTCGCAAGCGCCAACATGAGTCTACCTGCAACTTGTCAGTTTTCATGATGGCCCCGGCGCCTTGACGCAAATAATTGGGATGGCCAGCTGGAGTGGGGGATCAAGGTGCGCTCTCGGGTCTTCAGTAGCCGCGTAGGAAGTGGTTCAAAAGATGACCCCTGTGTGAGAACTCAGACTGACTCGGTTGCGCATTGATGCTACCAAACGACCATAACTTACCCACCAGTGGAAATGGCAGGACCAAGAGTTTGGCTGATAACAGGTCTCACTGGTGAACTTGGTCACCTCGAGAACATCGAGTCTAACGTCGTTGTGTACCAGGAACCTCCTCTGGGTTCGGTCGACGTCTAGTTACTGCAGTTTTAGCCCGGGGGGATAGAGCTATCGCCACAACACGATCAGTCGAGAAGATAGAGGATATCCCAAACTCACCAAACCTTGGCTTGCTGCAACTGGACATCACATCAAGTCCCGGGACCATCAAAGCAATAGTAGATGAAGCTGCCAAGAGGTGGGGAACTATAGATGTCCTAGTCAATAATGCTGGTGCCGGTCCGCCTGGTATCTTAGAAGAAGGCGGGTGAGTGGGGACTTTACTCCATCCTGGCTTGCCACGGCGCGTGAACTAGGATTCAGAAGATGATTGCACGATACGAAGTTGGCGTCTATGGGCCACTAAACGTTACGAATGCAGTACTGCCACACATGCGAAAACGTAAGTGTAGAGTGACTACAGAGCCAGGATATTGATCTGAGAGACGGTCATTGGAGGAAGAAAGGAGTGGAACCGTCGTCATTGTGGGTAGCCGTTGTGCTTGGAGACCAGAGGTGAGGGTGAGTACTCTGCCTTGATCCAAAGTATTCGATCACCATATATCCGTGCTGAAGTCCTTCCGCAGGGTCTTGGTTAGTACCAAAGATCAATAATTTGGTTTCCTCGAATGATGAAACGTCGTGCACCAGGATTCTATGGATCGTCAAAAGCAGCTGTGCAAAGTCAGTAATCCCGCTTTCTTGCAGTTCCTCCAGCGGCCGAGTTGACATCGTTTTCTCTTAGCTATGGGCGAAACACTGGCCATCGAGTTAGCTCCCCTGAATATCCGGGTGCTCATCGTCGAGCCGGGTTCCTTCCGAACGGAAGGGATATACGCCAACCCATTCGATGTTTCCAACCCCATATCCGACTATGATGAGCAGCGAGCTGATTCTCTCATCACTTACAATATTCTAGACGGAAAGCACCAGGGGATCCAGCAAAGGCGATGAACGCCATGGTTGATGTGGTTCGCGGGGAGGGCGCAGCAGCAGGGAGGGAGTGGCCGTTATACCTCGTACTTGGGAAGGATGCAGATATAGATATCCGGAACAAATGCGCAAAGATGATCAGGCATCTGGACGAGTGGAGTGACGTGGTCAGGGGAGTGGACCTCGATGAGTCTGACCTGGCCTGCTCCGTGATGCGCAAGGACCTAGTGTATACGCACGACAAGCCATCATATAGTGCAATCCGATACGTTTACCGAGTTGGACAAGTTCCTACGAGCGCAATTGCACTGGTACTAGAGTGCACTCTGTGAACAAACAAAAGATGTAAACGCCTCGATTCGAACACGGATACATACAAACTCACGTGATGAACGACATCGAAATCCATACAGGATTTCACTGAACTGCTTGAGGACCGTCCAACAGTAGCTGCCCCGAATATTCGTTCACCCGTCTCCATAATGCAAATTGAAGGTGTGTAATTCTCATCTTGTTTGCTAGACATGGCTGTGGCTTCATTGTTTGATCTGCGTGGCAGCTTCACCAACTCCTGTCGCCTCTTCGTCTACACCGCCCCCCGCTTCCGCCGACCTGCTGCCAAATACGTTCATTATTCCAACGGGGTGTATCCCTTCTGCATCCAAGATATCAGTGCTCACTCAAAAGTGTACTCGATGCCCATATGCCGCTCCCGTCGACAGCTTCCCCGCGCGACGCTCTGGCGGTGGATACCTCAAAGTGTGCACTTCTTGTATGGAGAAGCAGACCGCACGGAAGGCAGCCTCGGAGATGGCAGCGGAGAGTTCTGGTCGTGGTCAGATCGCCACCGCAGCAATGACCCTCGACGACTTTCTGCAACTCGTCACCCTCAACAAGACACGTCCTTTTGACTTTGACACCATGGTTAGCATCCCGTCAGGGTTTTTCGTCGCTGGAGAACATCTGTACAACCGGTCCAACCGAATAAGAGACTTTCTGGCTGAGGCCTCTGATTATCACTGGAAGTATGTCTTCCGTGCCGTCATTAAATTCTACGCGTAGCTCAACCTGGACACGCACAGCCAAAAGAAAACGAAGCGCGGAGGGAAGTCTACAGTCGTCACATATTTCTGCGCACAGCTCGAGGGCGAACAATCAAAATCGCGTACCCAAGACTCCGATCGCAAGTCGCGAAGTCGCATCACGCGATATCACTGCGGTGGTTGGCTGCGAATCACGATCATGGACGACAACGAACTGCTCTTACGGATACGTCTGACGCATGCTGAGGCACATCCAAGTTTCCCGGCATCCTTCCGGAGACCTCCACATACCTCGGAGTTTAAGCTCGAGGCAACGCCGAAACCTGTTCCCGTGTTTGTAAATATACAGCCTCCTCCACATGCCATTGGGGAACCTGGCCCGGCTGGTCACACTGGACCACCACCTCATCTCGGGGACCCTCAATCGGAAGAGGACCACGCGCCTGTGGAGAACGGACTTCAACCCGAGGATGACCCACTCCACGCAAGACCCAGCCCTGTAAGTGGCGTCTCCTCTCCCTTGCACGCTCAGCCCTTACACGCACATAAGCAGCCGGTAGTATATTTCTCTCCGGACCAACTCGGGGGTGTCAAGCGTAGATTTGAAGAAATGATGGCCACTGCAGGTGGTCCCGTAGTCCCAGACCTGGCACATGCCCTGGGTGCGGTATTCGACCACATCGAACGCACTGCAGCAGATGTAGATATAGGCAGGTTTTCCAAGAGACAAAGAACAGCATAGGAATTGGGGTTGTGGTGGGCGTCTCGTGGGGTCGTTTTGTGGAACATGCTGTTTTGTTTGTGGGTGCATTTGTGGAAGCCTTCTGTTGCTGAAGTGTAAAGTGGCTGGAGCAAAAGTATTATGACTGATATTTTACTGCTCGGTGTCTGCTATCTATCTGGGTACTTAGAAGGGCCAGTGTATCGGATGATCGTGGTGTAATCAAACTAGAACTATACTACGGACTTAAGGGATTACAAATTAGTGACCATGGCTGTGAAGTAATAGGGGCCTCGCCATCCACATTTAAACGCGAAATTCTCCTCACAAATGTCTCCATGTTATACACAATCGCTCTCTCAAGCCCCCACCTATCACCCCGTGCAATCACACTCCCAAGAGCACGTCTCTTCACCGCTACAATGTTTTCGACCGCGACACCACCCACGCCTCTCAAAGACGCCGTCGCGCACGATCACCAGGAGGTAAGCCCCTCTTGCCCTCCCGATTCCGTACACAACCCATCTGAGAAGTGCTCATGCGCACACCCAAACACAGATGTACGAGTATTACGAGCAGTTCCAGAAACACGCCGGGAACACCGACCTCCAGAAACGCTGGGCGCACCAGCTCACCTGGGAAGTTGTTCGGCATGCTGCAGGAGAAGAGATCATCGTGTACCCCCTGATGGAGGCATCCCTCGGCCAGGAGGGGAAAGCGCTCGCGGACCAGGACCGCGAAGATCATCAGGTATCTATCGATGTCCATGCTGGTTCTGTCCCATGATGCTAACCGTGCCATTGCAACAACCAGTCAATCAAGATAATGCTCGCACAACTTGAGAGCATGCATGTTGGCACAGACGAGTATAACACTCTGATGAGCAAAATGATGGCTCAGCTCCGTGAGCACAACGATAGCGAGGAGAAGCATGATTTGCCACTGTTGGAGGGGGTGCTGCACCTTGACAACAGCAAGGAAGCTGCACATCGGTTCAGTATCACGAAACATTTCGTTCCAACCAGGTATGTCATTTGAATCATTTTTAGTGATTTCTGAGTCCCATCTTCACAGGGCTCACCCATTGGCACCGGATCAATCGCATTTCAAGACATTGGTAGCGTTCATGACAGCTCCGGTAGATAAGTTGAAAGACGTGTTTACATCTTTCCCGACCGGAGAGATGAAGAAAGAAGCGGAGGACTCTTCACGCTGAGCTGTATATCCAAGGACATGAATGCTTTTTCTGTAGAACAGTATCACCATACTGTCTAGCTCGAGAGTTCAGCAATGTTCATAAATGCTTGGAAGAGTGCGGGAACAACGAAAGGCTCCCTGCATTCCCTTTCTACATCGCGCAGAGCACGTTCTGCACGAAGTCGGTCTGTCCTTTCTTGTCGTAGTTCTGCTTTCAATTTCGAGACATCTGCGGGCAGTGGGATTCGTGTATGAACAATCCTATCGGGGAACACAGTCGACAAACGGGACTAACCCTCGAAGGCTGGAATTTGCGGACGTGCACCCAGCTTGTCCAGGTCTTCCAATATGACTTTCTCGCGCGCTTGCATTGCCATCAAATGTCTTCGCGTGTCCCATAGCTCTCTCGTGAGGTGGCTGACGCGAGAAGACTGTTCAGAATCCGATGGACTTTGATGCGAAAGTGCTTCAGAACGTGAAAAGGGTTTGGAAGGTAGAGGTAAGATCGACCTCGAGGTTTCAGGAACCGACACTCGTGCATTCGAATATCGAGGTTCCTCTGAGGATGGCAGAGGCCGTTGCGCTGTAGCCGGGGCTGGCAATGTCCTGGTATCAGCAATCAAAGGCGACAGACTCGGAGAATGCCAAGAACCCGACGACTCCCGCTGTTGATCATCTCGGGAAGGAGCAGAATGGGTGTTATTTTGAAGCGTCGTGGACAGTGAGCGAAGCGCCACAATTGATCTATCGAGGTTCTGAAAAGCCACGGAATCCATTTTTCGTCTTACAGGGCTCGGAGAGCTTTCGCGACTGCCACCCAAAGGCCTCTTCGGGCATTGGAGACGAGATAATTCCCTTTCTAACCAGGGCTGCGATCAAGTTGTGAAAAACTGATGAGTGGGGATCTCGATTGGACCTACAGCCGTTGGTGGAGGTTTCTGTAGACCCAACGATGGTTTCATAGGGGGAGAGGACGGTACAACGGAAAGAGCTCCAACTGGTTCAGGTACCCCCGGAAACGGATCACTGAGCCTCGCTGCCAAAGAAGTTTCCGGAACGTCTTCGTGAGCCTCTTCCGGTTTGGGGGTGGCGTCAATAACAGCACCGCTTGACAGAATACATTCTATGTCAATGAAAAAGCACAGAGAGAGAGAGAGAGAGAGATGAATATACACACTCTTGAATCAATGTGATGGACTCTCTGCGTTAGACCGACCACCTGCCGAGTCAGAGCAACATATGAGATTCGACAGGGCGTTGGAGCTTACATGGAGAGGAACTCTCGGAGCTTGAGTGACTCGGGATCATTCGTGCATAGCTTGATCCAGCGAGTATACAGCGTATCCTACGACAGATGGGCACCCACGAAGGGGGCGGGGTAGAGTTAGGGCGTTTCCACCGAAAATCCCAGTATTATCACGCACAGGAACGCCCACTTGGTCAGCTTTTGGATTGGTACCTGCTGACGGCCAGTGCAAGACAAAGGACCCATCTACGCGCCGTACGTTTTTCTGGGAGGGAGAATGTACTCTGAGATGGGCGAGATCCTTCTTCAGGATAGCTATCTCGGCGTTGTGAGTGAGGGTAGGAGACGCGACTTGCTGGTACTTTGCATCCTTGTACTTAATAACGACTGCGAGGCCTTCAGCCATAATCTGGGATGTTGGTCAGTTGGAGAGTCGCAGCGTCACTACACAGGCCATTTTGTACATGATGCCGTCACTATATTGTTCATACGCATACGTAATATCCATGAGCTCGACGCGTATGATAGTCTTCACAACCTCATTTGTAGGGGAAGCGAAACATAGAACGTGGATATCAATACAAAGGAAAGGGCGTCTTTCTCATCACATCCTCGTCCGAAAGCTTCTGCCACTGCGCCGACAGCTAGTACCCAGCGCCAATCAAGTAATCCGCCAGGCCCTCTACGACGGGTGTAGCCTCTGGGGCCTGAATTGGTCCAACGTATTCAGCGACAAGAATGGCTTGCTTCGTCTTCACCAACACGCATCCGTCAGCCTGGAACAAGTCACGAACGGATCAGCCGAGACTAGCCAGATTCGATATCCAGCGGAAAACTTGCCGCTTTCTTGCCATAGATGCTCCGCGTGTTGCATTGTAGGGTGAAGAACTTCTGTCCAGCGAGATGAACGCCCTTTGCTTGTGTTACGTCTTGTTTGTCGAAAGCAGCGAGGATGGCTTTCTGTTCCTCTGCCGAGAGCTAAGGCAGGGGTTAACCACGCCCGAGTGCACGAGACAAATGAAAAGCGCGTACAGTGTATCCAGGCGAAATGGCCCATACGCCACCCTTGTGTCCTAGAATTGCAGCCCTGTGGATCTTGCCCGATCCAACGAGGTTGTTGTCGACGTATGCTAGAAGCAGCCAAAACCCCTCAGTTGTCAGGAGCTCAAGAACTGGTAGAACGAGGACGTTGGTGGCTCACCTTGCCAGGACATTATGATACAGAGAGTATGGAAAAGATGCGTGCACGAGAAAGTCGAGAGAGTGAGCGGTGAGCGGGATGCTGCGGGATACTTATAGTACAAGGAAGACTCGGAGGTGGATGCTTTGTGGTGCACGGAGATCGCCTTGATATCAGACGTATATGTAAGCTGCGCGGTGTCCCTTTTTCGGCCGCTGTTTGTCCTCCCATCTCGCGACTGCGAACGATGTCTCGGTGAACCCAGTTCATCGCTGCGTAGCTCAGGTGAACCACTGGTGACTGGCACCGCGCACCGAAACCATGCGATGCATCTCCAGACGCCCTTTCCGCGTACTAGTAGTCTGGACAATATCGCGCACGATACTGCCAGTGCTGGTTCAAGGACATCCCAGGCATCGTGGCAAGAAACTATCAAATGTGCACGAAACAATACTTCTCCACACGGCAACCGATGCGCCCAATGTGTATTCTAATCAGTGTTGATACGGGTCCACAGGCCTTCGGAACATTCTTGCCATACCGCAACGAGCTTCCAAACCCAGGGTCTGGCCCCTGTCGCTGGGCCGGCATTGGCCTCAGCGCTTGGGGACTTCAGACCAAGCTGGACCGAGATAAACAGCACCAACTGCGTGCCAATATATATCCCTTTACACATCTCCGTGACCTTGGAAGATGCAAGCCCAAGACCCCATCGCGCTCTCTGCTCAGCTGCTAGTGCTGTCTTTGATGCACCCTTATTGAGCTAAGCGATTATCTAAACAACAGCTTCTTTGACAATCCTGTGGCGAAGGCAGAGTCGCTAATGTCTCTACCTTCCCCTTCAAGGACGGCGACCTCGCTGTCACCGAAATCCAATATCCTGGGTTTGCCGCTGTTCCCGAGGTTGAGAACGCGCAAAGCGGATAGTGTCGTCCTCGAACGATGGATTTCAGTGCGAAGCGCTTGTTGCTAAAAGATTGTCGTCTCACTCATCAAATTCGTTCACAGGTAGTATTCCCCCCAGCCTTACATCGGCTCCTGCAATTCGCTCACTGACGCTCTCCAGACATTCTATCGTACGGTATTTCCTTGCCCCGACTGCGCATCCTTTTTGTCATTTGTCTGATTACGAGTTCGTTGCGAACCCTATTGAACGTGGCCATGGTCTTCCAACTATTCCAGGTGTGTGTGTAGCTTCAGAGTCTTGGACACGATGTTTTGTTATCTTCGTGCGTCATTTGATGACATGCAAACGTGCTCAGACTGCATACGAGAGTTTCTCCCCTTGGACCCCACCGAATGTCTGGTAGAGTGTTCAGGGGCGCCCAACCCCCTTTGAGTGTAACGAAGTCTCTGTCATTTCGAAGGCCGCCATTCTCTCCTAATCCCTCGGGACTCTTAGTGGCCCTGCTCCGGATCGTATGTATCCAGGTATTTCGAAATATGTTCTACTTGATTGTCGCTGCTGCTGCACGACCATGAGTGACATCAAGAGGTCCTCGAAGCCAGAGTGGAGGGTAAAAGGTTTCCCGTGAAAACCCCTCTTGTATCGCGATACGAGCACCCCTTACTTGCAAATACCAAGGTGGAAGATGTTAGTAACGCCTTTAAATTCCCGTCCAGGTTTGCTGGATAAACACACGGATGCCGCCGACTGATAACTTACAATTGAAACCGGTCATAAATTTAATCACACTATCATACACCAAACATACAATCGCTACATACAGGTGTCCAAGATTCTATAAAATGGAGGGGCAAATCACCAGCGGGCATGAACTATAGGGAGTTTACATGGAGTAACGTTCATCTATCTGTGCCAACCGCCGGTGGCACTCACAGGAAATCCCCGTCAAAGGGGCTCGTCGCCAACAGGCGAGACTAGGCCTATACAGAGAGTCAGGGGAGCCAATTCAATTCATCATCTCTTGAAACTCACATTCACGTTCACGTTGACCCACGTTACTGGGTGATTGACCTTTTTGATCAACAACTTGATCTGACAGATGCGACAAACATTCGTTCGGGCGATGATCTTTCTTCCCTGCTTATTGAGCGTAAAACAATGTAGCGACTGCATTCTGTGACAGCCTTGGCAGGGAACGGTGAGACCGCGAGGTTCGCGAAGGATGTCTAGCGGAAGGACGGAACAAGAACCAAAGACGTGGTCGTCACAAACACGTCCTTGGTAATACAAGGAGAATGCGTAGCGCATGCTCTGGTTCATCAGATCGCCTTCGTTGAAGCGCGTGATCCATGCTTGCTGCTTGAAGTGTTCGTACAGTGCCCCGATCATTTCGATGTCATGGGCTGCGTACTGGAGGAGCTGCGGTAATAGTGGTCTCTCCAGCCATATGGCGGAACCGTGCGTCTTGTGCATGGCTACTACCTGTGCTACGGCGTACGAGTTGGTACTGACACGCGAGGACATAATGGCAGAAATGCTTACGATCCTTGCCAGCAGTAGGGAGATGAGCCTGCCGAATGCAAGAATCCATGCCTTGCAGGCTATGAACACCCAAAAAGAGGCTGGGGTTCTGCTTGATAAGAGGCAAAGGCAAGAGGCGACCGCGAGAAGCGAGCCGAGCCGTCCTCTTCCACTCCATCTCTCCCCTCACCGAAGTTCGCGACTCGATTTCCGCGAGCTGCAAATCCAACACGCCTTGAAGTGCCACCCCATACTCCTCCAAAATCTCGAGAAAGTCGTTCCGACAGTCCCACATGATTTTCTTCACGAGTGGATCGGCAAGCATGTTCATTAGTGGGCGAAGTCGTGTCTGTGGGTTGCATGCTTTCAATGCAAGCACGTCGAATACGAATATCTCTTCGGCTCTTTCTGTACCGATGCACAGGAGGGAAAGGACGCCGTCCATCCCTCCAAGGTTCTTTCCTTCACAATCGATGATCAAGAAAGAGGACCTTGCTAACACACGTATAGCGTATGTTACGGAAGATAGATCGATGCAGTACGTGTATCTGGTAACGTGCTCCATCATGGAGTTGGTGGGCGGGCAAAGCGATCAAGGTCGCATGAGCAAAAATCATCCTCCAGGCTCCAGTACGGTAATTTCAAATATGGTTATGCAGCAGGAAACAAGCGCAAAATTGCGCCCAAGACAAGAATACCATCTCAGAGCTGTTCGCCACTGGTTTCTACAACGAGCGCCAAACATCCTGGTCAAGAACGGAAATGAAAACTTAGGTTACCACCAGAACATTCGGAGGTTCGAGAAGGGTTCAAACTACACGCGGCCTGCTCGCAGATGGAACTGAGAGTGGATCTGAACCCCAATAGATAAATCGAGCGAGGCCAGTTTAGCTAACGGAAGACTTCCCAGTACCGTGCTTCCATTTTTCGATACAGCAAGAACATGGACCCTTACACACTTGCCGGAGTCCTCAAGGAGCTCATACCACAGGGGGCCTAATAGAGGGAGTAATGTACAAGTCCTTTACTTCGTGAACGACCGTATGATTTTGGCGGCAATGTGTAGGAAGAAGATCGAGCCAATGAAGGCTATTGAAAGAATGAGGACGACATAAGGATCTCTGTTTCGCAGCCGAATGTCAGCTTGCGTCAAAGCTTCTGACGAAACGAGGACACGCACACTCGGAGTCCCGGTGAGTCGTCCGTGTAAAGCTTCAGCATCGTCCCCGAAGATCCACCAGCCCCCGCAGCGCGGGACGAGTTTGGCTTCGGTGCCTGTGTGCCAGCCGCACGTCGACTGCAATAAAAGAAACTAGTTTAGTAGTGTCGCGGAGGAGCGTTGGTAGTGCAGTACCGGATGTGAGCACCTGGGGGTTTGGCCACGGCGTTTGACTTGCCGTTTGTGAGGCTGCGGGTCGAGGCGTCTGAGTCCGACTACGTTGACAAAATGCAATAGCATGAGCGGGCCATGATAACAAAAAGTGTCAGATCCCAATACACGTACCATGGTTTGAAGTTGGAACGTTGTAGTGCTTCCCGCAGAAGGGTTGCTCACAAAATGTTGTCGTGGAAGGGGTCGTGTGAACTCTCACGAGGGTCTTCCGGTCCAACTCTCGGGATTTCCATTTCGAGAGTATCCGCCACTATTGTGAATTACGCCGCTGCGGCACCCACTGGCAGCCTTGAACCACCTTTTGACGAGCTTCACTTCCGTGACCTTCCTCGTTTGTTTCATCAGGAGTTCTCCATGTCTTTGGTATGCACATTGCTGCTTCTTGATGCTTACTAGGGAGTTCTGAAAACCCCTAACGTCTTCAGCTGACTGCTCTCGTTGCGCGAGGCTCTGTCATACTTGCCGAACACCAGGCCTCGGGGGGACGGAACTTCACACATGGTGCGTCCTTTACTCTTGTATTTAGGCTGTCCGTTCATTTGAAAACCGAAGCAACACAAACAATCTTATCCAAGATACCTCTGAACAACAGTAAACTCACATATGCCTGGGAGCAATACCAATTTCACTACATCTCCGAAGGTGGATTCGTCTACCTAGTCATGGCGAATGATTCCGCCGGACGGTAAGAATGATTTTCGAAAACGAAAATAAATTACCAACTCAAAGACGTATCTTATCATGATGGGTTCTAGGAAGATGCCATTTGCATTTCTGGTGGAGTTGCAACGCAAGGTGGGTCATCTATGTCCTTGCACCCTTTGCCCTTGGAAGAGCCTCGTGTTGACGGCATTCGGTAGTTCACCGAGCTTCCTTCCTCGTCATCCGCTGCTCTTAGCTCCACTCCGGCGTATGGCTTACAAGGCACTTTCTCCCCGACGATTTCATCCCTCATGCACACCTATAACACCTCGCCACCCGTCGACGAAGTTTCTCGCGCCCAAGCGGAGCTAAACCATGTGAAAGATATCATGGTACAAAACGTCGAGCAAATTCTAAGCCGTGGCGAACGGATAGAACTGCTCGTTGATAAGACGGACAACATGGCTACCCAGGCAACTGCTTTCCGACGGGGTGCCCGAACGGTCAGGAAACAAATGTGGTGGAGGAACAGCAAGATTTTGGCGTTGTCCGTTTTGGTTGCGCTGTTTTTGTTGTATATTATCATCGCCCAGTTTTGTGGAGCGGCGCTGCAGTGCGGAGCATAGCCGGACTACGGTGGACTGTGACTCTGTCTTTGTGAACCCTCGTTGTAGTATCATATATGTTCAAATATACGAGATCTCGTCGCGCACACTTCGGATGAGGAAACTCTCATCGATAAACGAGGGCGTCCCATATGGGACAAGGAAGTGGAGGTTCGCGTTCAGGTATCCATATCGTACACGCACAGCTATTAACAGTACACACAACTTCTCAACGAGGACGACGACTACACATACTAAAGAACAGGTATCGCAAATACGATATATTACCAGGCATCGCCCGAATAGACATTGGCGCAAGCCCACATAAATCAAACTCTGCCAGGCCGATAGGCTGACAATGCAATACGTTCAGCTTGAAGGTAATGAATATGATGAGACGACGAAGGATGAAGGGAAAACGATCTAGGCGTATGTCTCGGCGGGTGCGGGATACACCTCCCTCATCTTGCCGATACCATGCGATTTGTGACGGTGTAGATAGAAGGAGTCTGCCGGGGCGTTCGTTGTGTCCTTGAGTGAGCTGGATAAGGCGGATGTTTCGCGAAGACGGCGACGTTCTTTCTCCAGCTTCTCTAGCCGCTCCTTCTCCAGTTGCATGGCAACATCACTGGCGCGAACGAGTGGCTTCCGTTCTGTAGGTGTGCTATGAGGATCATCGGTACGTTGTACAAGCGAAGTCGAAGAAGCACCGGGGAATTGTGCGGTAGAAGATGGCCAGGAAGGCGTTGTCAAACGTGAGGTGGGTTGCGTGAGACTAGGCTCTGGGAACTCGGAACGATGTAGCACGGGTCCCTGCAATGCCGAAGGAGGCCTAGGACTGTCGAGGAGATCATGGAGCTTTGAAATACCGGTTGAGAGGATTTGCCAAGTGGCCATTTGATCCTTGGAAGCCATCTCGTTGGAATCTCTTCGCTTAAGCTCCGCCATCTCCCGAGGATAGGAGTCCTTTGGCCTGGGGCCATATGGGAGAATTGAGCGATCCGCAGAATACCGACGAGCGGGTGACGCAGGCTGGCTACTCATAGTCACGTCATCTCGTGGTTTAGAGCTGGAAATAGCCGATGACAAATAATCAGTGCCCACTGACATGGCCATGGAACTCGCCTGCCTAGAAAGCGAAGTCCGGGATGGTATGGCTATGGGACCTGCCTTATCAGGCCGAGGTGCAGGGAAAGGATACGCTATCGGCATGACAGAGATGAGTTCTTCCAGCTCTGGTTCTGGTTCTAGCTCCTCCCGAATAGGAGCCCCCTTCCGCTTTGGCTTAGTCGAGGCCTCCTCGTCGGAATCGTCGTGGAGAGCCAATAGAGAGGGAACTGTGGAAGCCAAAGGGGCGGCAACTTCTCCAAGAGGCGAGAGATGAAAATCAAAGTCATCATCTAAGACTTTGCTTTTGGGGTTCTCGACTTTGGACAGTTCTCCAATGCTGGGATACAAGCGCTTTGTATCACTCTTGTAGAAGTACTGCAGTTCCACGGGTCGGGGAAGTGCAAATGTCGTCTGAGTTGAACGGGATCGATCCAGTTCTTCGCGCAGAGACTGGCATTCCCGATTCACGGAATCCAGCTGGAATCGGAGCTTAACTAAATAATACAGAACCAACGTTTCGTGCACTTACTTGACTATAAGCAAAGGGTTAGTAAATGATGAGGGATTCGTAACGAGATCCTCACCCCTTCCAAAAGTTGTTCATATGATCGTAATGCTCGCGGAGACTCTTCTCGATGGCAAGCGCAGTATCTTTCTCATCACGGCTCGTCCGTTGCAGCTCTTGGTACTTGAAATCAACAGCTTCGAGCTCTGATGTCAGACGGTCGCGAATCTCATCACGGGCGATAGCCACTTCGCGCAGTTGATCGGCTTGCAAATGCAGCTTCCCGTGCGCTTCCGCTAAGCCGTTGAGAAGGAGGCAGCTTACCCTAACAGGGGTGTACTACGGAAAAGGGGGGTCAGATCGGACTGTCAGCGACCATAAGTCGAGGGATCGCGCACCTGGTTACCGGGCTGCGACTTGTAATATGCTCTGCACTCGTCGATCACCCTGCGGATTTCGTTAAGCTTGCCGCCTTCTTTGACAATTCGCGCGATGTCGTCGAGAAGACGCTGAGACTCGTCGTCTAGCGTTGGCGCTTCGGCCACTGGCTCTGAGGCGGATTCGATGGTTCTCGCAGATGGATCACGGTCCACATGAAGCTTCCTGACATCACGGGGCGAGAACTGTGTACGACAAAGGGGACACTTGTGCTGCATCAGATGCTCGAGACACCTGGTAGGCATCGATCAGTCCTTCCTTCTTGATGGCCACCTGCCTCTGTGCACTTACTTCTGGCAAAAGACATGACCACATGCGATGGCATGGGGTACATTGGCTCCACTAGTATAACATTCCAAGCAAACGTCGCATGTAGAGTTGGAACCGACTACGAGCATGATCAATGGGAAGAAGGACTGGTGAAGGACCCTCCCAACAACGTGAAAGACCGACGGATATAAAGAATGAGCGGCAATGAAGCCTGTCCTAGTACGCGTGTTGGCCTGTATTAGTGCAAGCACAGTGCAAGGGCGTTTTCAACATTGGTCCGACGACATTATAAGGCAGGCACGAGGCAACTAAGCGATGTGAGATTGGCCCCCCTTACATACTTGTTAGCGTTCATCAGGGATGTCAACAGAACTTACATGTTTTCCGAGCTGAGTCTGAACGTTCTAGATAAGAACCGATGGGACTACTGATCCAGCCGTGAGCGATGCTGTACCGCACAACACAAGTCCGCTGGTTTGAGTAAATAGCTACCATCCGGCTTCAGTCTATTCCACGCAAGAAAGAGACGGTATTGGAACTCAGTTTAACACACCCCGTTCGTTTTAGGCTTTCTGGGACAACCGGGGGCGCAGCCAGAGAACCCCGTTCGCTTTGGAAGGTATGAACTGCCGTTACGGCCCGGGTTAATTGTGTCCTCGTGGTTCACACATACAAGGGGACCATTTACATGAAGACAACGAGACTTTGTTCGCCATCCTGTAGTTCTTCGGCGCAAAGGTGTGTCTTCTACGTTCCATCCTCCAAACCGCTGAGGTGCTAGTAGTGGGCTGCTGTCCGCCGTCGAGGTGAGGGATCAAGATAGCGTACATGATAGATGAGTATCGATACGGTTTTAGCCGACATCATTGCGTAATCACATTGCGTCGCTCAAGAGTGCTTGCAGCCAGTCATTCCCCCCACCCCGTATGTTGAATCCCCTGGTTACCCCCCAGCGCAGTGCGTTCTTTCACTGATTGCAACATCCAGATGAAACATGGTCGTTTGGTCACACGTGTTCCGGCATCGTCGGTGGAACGAAGTGGACATGGATACCTGTTCTTTGGAACCAGCCACTAACATGCGGCTGGTGGCAAGACACGTTTCTCGGCGCCAGCAGTGATGATAATCATCATGTTTGGCCCGGATCTCGCAGAAACAATGGTACAATTTGAGATTCGGAGAACAGCGGTCTACCTTTGGCTTGCCGTGCCGTTCCTCTAGGACCAATGCCTCGCAATCCCTGCTGCATGGTGTGATCTTTCCTGTGCGAGCTACCGCATCTATCATCTCCATTGGCGCCAACAGCGGCTCTCTGCTCCAACACTTCCGATCATGCAGGCAACCTGGTTACCTTGTCTTTTGGTGCACTGACAGCGTTCCCACTCCGACAGAATGCACCGATCGACACCAACCAGACCAGAGTCTTCTTCGTCCTCCGTTCGACTTATTTCTAGGTGTCGCACGGGTTCACGAGCTTCCGACCGGGTCCCCTTTTCCTCTGCGTTCGAGATCAGCAACGAACCACCCAAATACTTGCCCCCCAAGAGATTTCCTTATAAGCCTCGCTCTTGGTCGATGATCCAAGTCAGATGACCCGATCCACCCGTTGAGAGCAAGCCTTCTTCATTATCTAAACCAAATCCGAATATCTGCGATAAATAATGCATCAGACGTTTCGACACATGAATGCCACCAATGGCTGTTCCTTGATGATCTCACCACAAAACCATTATCGATAGGGATGCCACAAGCGGCGTATGTAATCAAGGAGATCTGCTGATCACAAGTTGCCAATACCCCTCCGGCATGTACGTGAATTCGAGTTACTTTTGTCCTTAGCAGCCCTGGCATCTAGACCTTGCACCGGTTCGTGGGTCAAAGTAAGAGCGCAAAGAGCGAGCGAGTCGGAGGTTGTCGTCTGTTTCGAGTCTCTCCAAGAGCACCACCCCCCAGAGCGCCTCATCGATCCAATTCATTAATGTGCCTCTCCCGGTGCTTGGCAACCCTTCCCGATTCCCAGTTACACAGGTCATAAAATTAGGTGTCAGACAACGCAGCTCCGACATGGAATCAAATGGCAGCCTTGGAGAAATCTAAATTCAATCGTATATAGACGGAGTACCGATATGGTTCAACACCACTAATCGTCTTCGAGATCAGCCTGGATAAGAAGGTTCACATGACTATGCAGCCATCAACTCATCAGGGGCTAACCTGGATTGGTACCACATCGTGAACTGATGGAAGGGGGCTGGAGTTAGAACAAGGGTCCAGCCATCTTGGAGCAGATCAACGGTACCATCTTTTGAATGATTGATGGATCCACCTTCCAGTGCACTGTAATGAGGAGATGAAATAGATAATCGGGGTACAACTAGCTACCTAGAACACAGATAACAATACACGGATACTGCAAACAACATTGGGCAATTTCACAACAAAGGATGACTGTCTATGTTTATGGTATAGCGAGAGAACAACGGAAGCAAGGTTACGTACGTCAAGGAAATCCGGGGGAAAGTTCTATTCACGTACGGTTAGCCCACAAGTGCAAAACATTTGGACCACCGACTATCGGTGTGGGTGCGATGATCTCAGGTCCAGTCCCATTAGTTGGGTAAGGGGACGGAGCTGAAAAAGTGTGACCATGACCTTGGTAGTCATGCGTAGAGAGCGAGGCATCAAAATGGAGCGATAGCGCATTCGTTATATCAGAGGCATGACCAGCCCTCTGACCGTTAGAATGCAAAACCTCCGCGTTAGTTGATCGCGAGAGATGACGACGGTGTTCGTTCGTCCCTTCGTTCCTTCTCGCACGATGCGCTTGGCGATCTTGCGGTGTCCCCGAGTGTGAGGGTATCCTTTCTGCAGAGGATGTAGTGCGATGACTTGGTATCGTAGTCCCCGAGGCGCTGTGTGAGTAGCCCCCATCCTCCCTGATAAGACCCAGCATTGATGCACTAGTTGCAGAGATAGGTAAACTTCCTGTCATGATAGGAGTTTCCGTCCCACTGCCCTCCTCATCGTCGCCAGTGATGTTATCGTCGAGATCCTCGCGTCCTACATACGAATCACTAGCAACACTCCCTTGGCCTCTGGTTCCACCATTGTGAAGACCGAGCAGCATCCCAAAGCTCATCATGCTCCCATCGCTGATGCCATTGCTGGATAGCGTCTGCACCGTTCCCCAAGTCGTCTCGCTTCGCGGGCTCTCATTCTCCCCAGAAAGAGGTGCAACGATTCCATTCGCCACTCTCCTGTGGGTCGCCAAGTTGTCGGTGCCATTGGCACCGTTGTGCGAAGTTCCTCCCGTTGGAGTGGGACGAATGCCAGAACCCTGGCCAACGGTTTGCGAGGCTACTCTTCGGCTGACGCCGTTAGGGGGCACGCCAAGGAATGAGTTATCTCCTAATCTCCGAGTAGATCGGTCGGTGTCAGCGACTTGGGTTGTATTTCTCCTGCTGAGACGCCTGGCTCGATTCATTGGTGTGGCGTCTTCGTCAGGCGTAGATATCGTGCCTGGCGCAATGGGGCGTGGTACTCCCATCAGACCCAAGCCGCTGATGGCTTGATCAGGGGATTCTCGCACAGGAAATGCGTGGGCCCGCTCGGAACGGTCGCTTCCGAATGATGACGGAGCGAATGTGGCGGGTTCACTGACTACCCGGACCCCGGAGTCATACCCGGAACCGTAGCCCTGGATGTATGCCGCAGCAGATACGAGACGTGCCTCTACACCCGACCGCGTGTCCGCATCTGATCCATCGCCCGCGCCAGCACTCTGTCTAACCATCCTGTGGACCTTCCGTACATCCCGCTCTTCGTCAGACCTCCTCTCTTCAACAAGTGGGTGATGCGCCCAACTTGGAGTGGGGGAAGGAATGGAAGGAACGACGCGTTGGGACGGCGGCGCACCAGGGACGATGTGCGATCTCCCTTCATCGGCGGAATATCTCGTATCAGCGGTAGGATTAGGGAATGGCGTACGGCCGGATTCGGCATGTGGCCTGCGCTCTTGATGACGGTCAACACCGTCACCTTCCTGGGCAGAGGGTCTCCAGCTTCGCTCGTCTAACCGTGGGGCTTCGACATGCCTCGGACGCAGGGCAACGGGTTGCTGCGGAATTTGTGCAGCGGGCACATACGCTGTGTGCGGTGCGCTGGAATGGGTGATGGCTGTCGGATGGCCGTTTGTCGTGGCGGTGTTCAGCCGGGGAGGGGGTGGAGGGTAGGGAATTGCGCCTAGCAATGAATCTGTGGCTCCACCAGGTCTGGCAAAGGCAGGAAATCGCTCGAAAGGCAAAGGTTCGGGGGGAGGTGGGAGGGGATTAAAAGGATTATGATGTCGGGCTTGAGTGTCACGACGGAGCGAATCAATCACGGCCTGTAAATGGGATAGCTGAAAAACAAAGTGAGTCGAGTGGAGCTCTTCGCCTCGCTCCCAACATATTCACTTACTTCTCTGTTACAAGAACTAGTCAGCGGATTTCAAGGTAGCATACAGGGGCTACTTACAGTGCATGTTCTTCTCTCATTTCATCGATCTTGTTGAGGAGACTTTCTTCCACCGCACGAGACGTTTTAGAGTCTTGATCAGCATTTCGTCTGTAGGCCTTCAGTTCGCGGCGGGCGCGACGATACTCCATATGTTCTCGTTGGTTTTGGTCTTGCAAGGCCTTGTATCTCTGGAGTGTGGCCACAGCGGCCCGCAGCGGCTTGTACTAATAACAGGTCATGTGAGAATCTAGTTACTGCATGGCGAAATATTTGAATGCCACTAAGCAAGTCAGGGCTACCCCACCGATGGGCCTCCAGCCAAGCAGCCTGCTCCATTTCTATAAGAATGCACTTATACTCACGGAATCAGGATCACTGGAGTGCTCAGAAAGCCATGTTTCGACATCGGTGACGACGTCGATGATTTCAGTATCTGGGGTATCCTCGCCGGACACGAGCGCCACACGCTGGAGTAATTCGTTGGCTTGTCCTCCGATTGCTTCTTCGGCAGCGTCGCCCAGCTCGGGTGGACCCGCCACATGCAGTTTTTTGACACGGTCTGGCTGAAACGACTTTCGGCAGAGTGGGCATGCACTCGGAGAGAGATTCCGAAGGCATCTGAGCAATAAGGATAAGGTCTTGAGTGTGATCATGGAACGTTGTAGGGTACGCACGTGAGACAGAAAATATGGCCACATGCTATTGCATGAGGTGAATTAGTGGGTTCTGGGGAGATAATGTATGGATCCAGGCAAACATCACAGAGACTAGCAGGGTGAACCACGAGCATAGCAAATAAGAAGATCAAAGACCTGAAACCAGAAACGGCCGTCGAACCTGATATCACCGCATAGCATAAATGTGCAAAGAGCAGGAGTGAGGGTTCCAGCTACCTCCATGCAGTGCTTAGTCACTATCCATGTATGGCAGGTGTTGTCGTTCGTCTACAATAACATTTTTTGACCTACAGGACATGCAAGCGTTTACATCCAGTCTCCGTGACTACATCGGCTCTAGCTTCTTGTAAAAATCTAACTCTCCTCTTGTGTCATTTTGTATTCCAACTGTATTCAAATAGCTTCTGACGGCAACAACGGCATCCAAGCGAGCAATGAACAAATGTCTGATGAGCTTCATTGGACTAACTGATGGCGGGCGGAGCAACGCTCGATCTCCTTTGGACCCAGTTGTCTTCGGGGATTGGTGGATGGCGCCAACGTTACCCACCATCGTCGAGGCGGGAGTCCCCGATGTTCGGCGCTTGAGGAACGGATTCTCCGCTGGCAGAGGTGGTCGGGAGTATGCCACAACCTCGGCGTTCGAGAGATCAAATGATGGTGGTGACGCAAGACCAGCAAGTACTCGCATTGATGCTGATAGACGTCTCCATCTTCCATGCACGTGTGAGCACGTGAGACTGAACGTGTCTGCTGAACTCACTGTCTGAGATTCCCTTTTGATCTCCGTCGGTTTGCGTAGCAAATCGATCAAATCAGTACTCACCTGCAATCAAAGCATTGTGCCACTTCCATAGAAGGCGCGTGGTGCCGAGAGTTAGAGTTATTGTCCCGATCCAACTCTTGATAAAGCCCAAGATGGTGGCCTCCTCCCCAGAGAGACATCGCCCAAGGGCTTCGAGAGGCTGCATCACGTACGGAGTGAATGGTGCATTTCCCCAAGCCAGTCTATCCTCACTACCAAATCGAACCAAGGCCCTGACGGCCGTCCTGATGACTGCGCTATACGATAAACACATCCCAAAACCGCCAAAGATAGCTTTGAATTGCGCTTTCGTCTCTTCCTCGTTCGGCACGGTCAACAGTCGCGCTGCAAGCCAGCCCATGATATAAGCAGGAATGTGAGTAACAAAAACCGGCAGGAAGGCAATTGCGCGTGGGTGCAGCAACGTCTGGCAGAGCTGAGAAAGTACAGTAAAAGTTGCACGCGAGACCGTTGGACTGCCTGCTGGTGAAGAGATGATCTTCCCAGGGAAAGGATAAATGTAGCTGAGAGCTGCATGAGAGACCCCAGTGTAGTGCAACAGCCCCATGTATTTGACAAGTGACGCCCTCACACTGTGAAGTTCTTCATCACCGTCTGTTAAGAACTTGACAAAACTCGGGACAACGTCAGCCACACAACCGGAACTGAAGATTGTAAAACTTACGTCTGCGATATTTCCACATATTTATCGAGACTTACGATCGTGTTCTGCCGTGCTAATTCTCTTGCTGCTTTCGCGCTATTGTAGGTGTCCCTGCGAGTAGCAGAGAAATCAGCCCAACTCAAAGTCAACCGTAAATATTCCAAGTCATACCATTCAGGTGCGTTGATTGACATCTCCTTGAGCCGTTGATGAATTTCCGCAGTAATCCCCCTGACAACTGGACGAATAGCGTCGTCGTTGTCTAACATCACTTCGGGAACGAAGCGGCTGATGGGTATTGGCCTTCCATATCTTTGCGCGAAACACACCCGCTGCATTAGGGTTGAGGCCAGTAAAACACGCAGTAACCCACCGTACGTGGACCTAAGATAGTGGAGGCAACAACTCAGCACCGGGATCGAACGCCCATTTTGCACTCGGAAAAACCCACCCTACTTTGGTATCGAGACTTGTCGGTATACACAATAGCAGCTGGAACTATGAGCAACTCTTTAGTCGCGTCTCCTGGGTTTTCTGTAGTGTGAACGTTGACGGTCTTCGCATATTCGACGGCGGCCCACGCGGCTCCATCCTTCAACTGGACGATGTATGGTTCCGTATAACTGGTCCCTTCCGGGAAGACACCCACTACCTCTCCTCTCGCCAGCGCTGCAGAAGTGTGTCGGAACAGTTCAGTTTGCGAGATGGACGAACCCGAGGCTCCGCCGTTGCCACTGCTCCCCAGATTGTTGGGATTGCGATAGACAGGGATACTGCCTGAAGAGGTCAGCACAGCTCCGGCGATTGGATTCTTGAACAGCGTGGACTTGGCCCAGTAACATATCCGCCTCCGATAGGGTATAGTCACCGCTTTGAAGGAGAAGCGATTGCATCAGCGCCGATGCTACTGGTAGGAACACACGCCGGGAATGCATACAAAGCGCAGCAATATCTATTATTTCGTTGTGATGCGTCGCAGCTCTGGTGACAAAGGTATCAAGTACATGGTGTTAGAACAGCTTGGGTCAAGCAAAGCAACCGAATGTAGCGTACATAATGATTGGTCCGTCCTGCGGGATATTCTCTTTTCCACTGACGTATACTTCAGAGTAGAAACCCGACATAGTCCAGTCCGATATCTTGCGCAGAACTCTGTATGCCAACATCAGCTGCATCGTCTGCTTTGTGTCCCGACGAGGATCTGGGAAGGTGTAAGTCGTGGGGTATGCTGTCGCTGTAAGCGGTCATGATGGCGTAAGCGAGAAATTAAACTTTTAACATGTGATATTTCAAGTAAATCTTATCGTTGGGGGATAGCTGCGCAGATCAAAGCTGCTATCCTAAAAGTTGCACTACATCTCTGTTGTCGTGACAAGAAAGGACAAACGACCGCGGGGCAGGTGTCTGAATCGACACCTGATGCGCGTCGAGCAGCGACATTGATTGTGACCCAAGTACATGCAACAACATACGAGAAAAATTTTATCATAGCATTCGTGTGCTGATGGAAATATAAACAATGACATCACAGACGACGGCCACGGCGACCACCCTGACCAGTCAAATCAGCACATGCATATCAAAAAATCGCGTAGTAATTTACCTTTCTCCTTGTAGAGTCAGTTGGGATGGGAGTCACGTCCTCAATTCTGCCGATACGCATTCCAGCACGGGCGAGAGCACGGAGGGCACTCTGTGCGCCAGGGCCGGGCGTTTTTGTGCCGGTGCCACCGGTGGCCCGGAGTTTGATGTGAAGAGCAGTGATGCCGACTTCACGGCAGCGGGTTGCGACATCCTGAGCAGCCAACATAGCAGCGTATGGCGAAGACTCGTCACGATCGGCCTTCACTTTCATTCCGCCTTAAAATGGACTCAGGGTGCTGTCCTCGTTGGATGTCGATGCTGCAAGACATACCAGTGATACGGGAGATGGTTTCCTTGCCCGACAAATCGGTGACATGGACGAAAGTGTCATTGAACGAGGCGTAGATGTGGGCAACGCCGAAGACCAGCTCTCCCTCAGCAATTTGAGGACCGAGCGATACGGTGTTTTCTTCCTTGACAACCTTCTTCTTGGGGGGCTGGATACATCCAGAAGTCAGCCTTGTGATCCACCACAGAGTCACAACCAAACCGCCAGAATCAAGACAGCTGCATGAAAGCATGCATCCTGCGTTCCGTAGTATTCTTAGGACGTACCATTCTGACCTGGCTTGACGAGTACTGGCGTTGATTGACACTGATGTTGAGGATATACCACAATTTCGATGGAGTGGAATACTGCCAAACAGCCACAAATAATGTAGTCGGCCGCCCGTCTCAGTGTCAATCCGCCTCCGCCGCTGCGGCGGGAGCGAATAATTAATTCTGAAATTTTCGATCACCTTCTTCGTCGCACTGGCCTGAACTACAACCCAATCGCCCAAGGACATCCTCCGCCCTCAGCTCGCGTTGCACAAAAAATGAATTATCGTTTGTTAACCTTGGGTGTCCCTATCCAGGGCTAATTAGCTTATCCCCAGCTGCTGGGGGGCTTCTCTGGGTATCAGGGTTCCCAGCAACTGGTAACACCCTATGAATATAATATGGCAGCTACTGCGCGATATAATAGCTTTATTGTGGTTAATTGGGTACATGTAAGAATCCTATACCCATGCTTTTTTTGTTGTTGGCGGTACTAACCAACATTAATGACGTCCTACCGAACTAGCTAGTCTTACATATATCACCCCTGGGATACTTTCTACCTATCAGATGATCAAAACAGGTGCCACTTGACATATCGTGGTTGAGGAGAATCACCTGATCTTCTGATGCGAGGCTCCCCGCCAGCCCGTGGACACGGTTGCACGCACCTGGTATATAATACCAGGGTTTGGTTTCGCCACTTAATACCCGCAACTTGACTATGGCTCAATCTCACCAATGCGCCGCAGTCGCTGGCGCAATGCAGCGCAAAGGTGAGCACTATCACTCGTGGTCGACGATGGCCTTTCCATCATCAACTAACACGTTATCGACCCCGAACGAACAAAGGGCTTTCCTATGCCCAGATCGCAACCCAGATCGGCTCTACCGAACAACGTGTACAGCAGCGTGAGTGGACCTCAGTGGCATCGCATACTGCATACGATCTTGCAAGCTCATTCACCTGCCGTCACTAGTCTGCAAGGGTGAAGTGCACCCATCTCAGGCAGAATTCAACGGCCTGGCACAAGTCCTTGGTCTCACTAACGCGGTCAGTAATAGCTATGGCGTCCGATGTCACGAACATACAAATTCTGATAAGATCGGCCTATGTAGCCTAGTGATGCCGCCCACCGCAGCGTCCAAGCACGTTCTGCTGCACGATAGTGAGGGCCCCCCTGGCCAGGCACTTGCAGTAGTCATCAACTGTAGTAGTACTTGTCGTGGATGTTCAAATAACGGAAATACCAAAGAATTCAGAATACAAGGCTGGTGTAAACTGTTTTACTCATCTATCAATACCAGATCAACCGAGAGGACGACACTCGTTCCTCTTATGCTGTTGTACTGCCGCTGCATGTGACACTACAGGCAGGACAGTGCTAGGGGCCGGGACAAAGGCAGGGCAGGTGGATGGAAAAGTTCGAGTTTTACCTGCGTAATATCGTGGATCGTACAATGAATCAAGCACGAAGATTGCTCTGAGTGTAGTCACGGTGGGCGGTTGAAGCCAACGGACGTAAAACTTGCTCACTGAAACACAGTAAGTTTCGAGGTTCCTGCTATCCAATCTAACATTGATAAATAAATCTTTCAGTTTGCCGATAATCGACAACAATATCCTCGAGGCACCTCGGACTTCGGTCCAGGGCACTTGCCCATGCTGAAACCATGGCCCTGGATAACACCAATAAGTAAATATAACAAAGGAAACACCAACATATGCTTTTCCTTCCAATCCTACCACACCAACACAGCCGCGCAGCGGGTTTTGATGGGACACTTGTTACCAGAAAGACGGCCCCTGAGTGCGGCAAACAACAAAGAACGCACAGGAATGTGGATGGCATGGGAGACGCACGTCCTATTTCCTCAACAGCCCGTGAGCCTTAGCTTGGGCGACGTCCCGACTCCCGAGAGAAAGGCAAGCGATATCAGCGATCAGCTGTGAGATAGGGCTCACCGGGATGGAAAGTTACGTCAATTAATCCTCGAGATACCATCCCTCAAACCACGAGGCTCGCGAGCACGACGAAAACATGCACAGCATCTGAATGCGCTCCACTGAACAGCGAGAAGACCCTGCAGACGGTTCTCGCGTATGCATCGAAAGAAACTTTCAAGTTGGGACACCAAGAAGTAGACTAAGGCGAGGGTTGGGCAGTGGGCACCCAATGTCAAACCCTGTTAAACCCTAGCTGTATAGTTGCATGACGCAGCGTCAGGAACACGTGTGCACAACGTTGTTTCGTAGAGGCGTCGCTAAAGTGCATCTGTCTTCCATGCTTCAAGTTGCCAAAATCAACACAACGACCGAGAAAACCTTGAGAAAAACCTTGAGTAAAACCCTGAAAAACTGCGCGGTAACTTACCCGGAGCGGTTGTCAAACACCTCAGTATCCCCAGCTGGCTATCTACCCTCCGTGACAAGAAAAAACCTTTTGCCGTCGATCAAGTCAGTGGCGGTGCTGGTGCAGAGATGATTTAGCATGGCTGGCACGCTGTGAGTGATGCTGCCAGCAAATTCAAACTAGTACTACATAGCTCTAAGCTGCCGCAGACGGTCGTAATCCACTTTATCTTCGTAGATCACGGCGGTAGGCATCAGGGAAACTGACCTCCTCAAAACGTCTTTTGAGCTACGAGATTGACGGCATTTCCATTTAAATATACGTTAAACCGTATTACCATTCTGCAGATGGGTGCCAGTGGAGGTAGTCAGTCTCTCGAAACTGGATACGTTAGCTGGAATCAGGAGATCAGTATTCACTGGATGATCCGTAATGGAAACGCAGAAGGTCCAACGATCGATGTGATGTTAAAAGGTGCTAACCATGCCCAGCAAGGGCGAAATGGAAGCAAAGGTCATCATTTTTCTATAGCGTTCGTAACAAAATCATCCAAGTACTTAAAAGTCGTCAAGGTCCGTAAAAATGCAGAAATCTACAAGTCTGCCAACGGGTGATCGTCAATGGATCGTGAAAGTGGAACTGGACGGGAAGACGGAGAGGAAACTTGAGAGGGGAAATGCAATGCTACAGGAATACTGGACTGCTGAACCAACAGCGCTGAAGATGCTCTCCTCGGCGAGACGAAAAGTCAAAGACAATAAGTCACAGAAAACGAAGACGAGACTGGGCTGAGAAATCTACCTACAGCCGGACGAGGAGACAACGGGAATAATATACGATACAGTAGAAAAGGACGATTAACGCAAGGAGGAGCACTGAGACAAAGACGAGAAATCAGCGAGACGAGGGACAGAGATCAAAGAAACGGTCGGAGATGCAAGGGAGACCAGATGAAATGAGACTAAATCAAGATAGGGCGGAAGATAGCAATAAGAGAGATATTAGGGTAGCGGTCCAGGGACTACTAACTGGGACCCAAAAAAGAAAACAAGTCTATGTGCAGATGTGGTGGTATCAAGCGGCGTTGGAGCCTGAAGAACGGGAGCGGGAGGCAGGCGTTGCGTACGGGTAGTTAATTTGTTTGCCGTTGGGAGGGCTATACGCAGCAGCAGGATTAGGCATCCAACGTTCGTGGATCTGTTCTCTATCCGATTCATCGGAGTAAGAGCGCAATATTTTTTGGGGCGATGTAGCTGAAAGCGACATCGAACGGGTTGGAGATGGAAGAGATGGCACTGGAGAAGTTGGGCGAAGCCGGGAGGACTGCAGGGGCGTTTCATGACGGATAGCAGGAGTCATCGTTCGTGCCGGAGTTGCAGGCCTAGAACCAGGAGGCACTGAAACTGAGGCGCTGCGCAAGTGATGAGCATTGAAACGCGAGAGAGGTGTAGGAGTGGCGGGAGGGACGCCATAAATTGACCCTCCTGACGGAGAAATGGACTGGCGGCGGGACTCGCTGGATGTCATTGGGGCAGCAGAACTGCAGCGAGTTGGGGAGATTCCGCGTGTTGCAGACCTGAGCGCGGTCCGACTAATCTCTGCACGCAAAGATTGACATTCTTGTACTTTTTGGGTATAAAGGGTTTGCTATGCGCCTCCGTGTCAGAAAGAGTTGTATACGGTAGCTATAGATCATGGTACTTTACCTGTCTAGAAGAGAAGTTAGACATGGTGTTGACACGGTTAGATAGATACGCACTGTTTAAGCTCAGCTTCCAACTTTGTGACGGTTAATTCCGTCTCGTCCAGCTTCCCTTTGAGGTTGACCTCGATGGATTTGGCCATTTTTGTTGCTTCGGAATGAGCGAAGTGATTCACTAAAATTGCCCTGAGCAGCGCAGCACTCAGGGAAAGAGAAGAAAGCTGGAATACCGTTGAGAAAAAAAGTACTGTCAGAACGAAAGAACAAAGGCTTACCTGGTCATCGGTTTGCTTTTCATCGTGTGTGAGCCAGTCTTGAAGCTCTTTGTGGAGGGTAGAAACCTCCTCCACTGAGCATTTTTTTGCGGCCACTGCGGCCACTCTATCCTCCAACCGACGAGCCTCAGCGCGGGTGCGCGAGAAGCCAGACTCTACGATCGGGAAGCGTGAGGCCTGCTGGACAGCCGGATCTACCTCGTGCGTGCCACCCCGCCGCCTTGGGGTGGCATATCCGTTTGCAGAAAAATCAATACGGATAAGACGGACAGCGTCACTGGTGAAATGTTCGCGGCAGAAAGGACAGACAGGTTGGAGGCGTGGCAGTGTCTTTTCTACTATCTTATGGCAGCAACTAGAGCATAGGACATGGCCTGGTGGATGGACGGGGGGGAAAGTGATGACTCGGTCAGAAAAAAAAACAGCCAAGACAGTGAAAAAGGTTACCGCAGGGAATTGAATGAGGAACACAGTGCGGACCGTACTCCTCGGCGCACACGTCGCATACCGAACCAGGACTGAGCGTCAGCATGAGGGTCAAGACGATGAAACCCTTGCCAGGTTTGTTAGAAAGAAAGTTTTGACAAGGGATATCGCTTGAGGAGGTGGTGGATAAATAGCATGAGATGAAAATTCTTGGTATGAGGGACCACACAAACTTTAGTCAAATCGGGGAGCCAAACAATGCACTGCTCGCATGTTTCTTACTAACTACCCCCGAAAAGTGACCTGACTCCTGGACAAAATTCGATAACACGCAGCATTCATAAGCTTTTCATATCGCCTTTCCATGTCAAAATCTCTTTCTAGCGACATCCCTCATGTTCTGGCAAATTCCGAGTTCACGGAAATGCCAAAATCCAGGTATTATCAGGTATATTATGAGTCTCCGCTAGCATTCCCAAATACTAATTTAGGGTTAGGGCTTAGGGTAGCCTGGAATGATGACTCGATCGTTTTAGCGTGACTCGTGGCCCGTGCGGCGTATCGTATGACTCTCAAGCGTGTATTCCGAAGCAGGCATCATTGCCACTCGGCACCGTCGCGAGCTGTCGCGTCTCACAGTCTGAAACACGCCCACCCACTGTGGACTTGCTGTGGGCGGCATATTTCCATTACGGGGTATCGTCGTCAGGGAAGCATATTGTCCTGTGAACTTGAACTCATCGACATCTGTGGTGACACAACTTCTCCCACCGTCTTCGCCGCCCAGTTCTTGCCGCGTGTTTTCTCTTACGCATATGTAACTGAGTGACATCAGGATATGATGGTAACCCGCGGTCAACCCGCGGCAGACGCGCTCTGGGCCTCGAGTTCCCGTCATTCCAGAATCAATCCGCCTGTGGCAGCGCGACCCGTGGATCCCATATTTCAAATTCGCCGTTCGTCTTTGTGCCAAGCTGGCTTTATCGCCGTCTGCTTGTCGCTTACAAGAACCAATATCGCACCAAGCCCTTGTGAGCTAGACGCGGCATGACGTTTGTCTGTTTGCTGCGCGCTGTGGATATCCCGTCACAGGCACAGCAGTATATCCGAATCGCAGTCTGCCCATCTTCTTTCCTGGCACCGTGTCTTTTGAGATGCAGCCCATGATATCCTGAATCCTGATATCGGGAAATTACACGAGTATTCTCCCTAGTCGGAGTTGGTGTGCAAAACACGTTCCCCACCTGAAAAACGGCTCAGTAGAGTGCAAAAACGAGGAGTGCTATAGGTTATCCTCCCCATCGTTGGTCATTATCTCAGATCATGATTGATTATCTAC
This sequence comes from Paxillus rubicundulus Ve08.2h10, assembly GCA_000827395.1. NCBI lineage: Eukaryota > Fungi > Basidiomycota > Agaricomycetes > Boletales > Paxillaceae > Paxillus > Paxillus rubicundulus. The sequence goes on along the minus strand of KN824886.1, from coordinate 9,669 downwards.
CCCTCATAGAGACATTCGTAGGTGCACTTTTCCTCGTGTCCTCGCTTTTTTGGTCCGTCTTACGGATTATTACGAGGAGAAGGCTGCAAGAGGCTGCAGGGACACGAAATTCACCTCATGTTTCCCTTTAAATCAGTCTCCATTGTCTCGGTTAGGTGGTCCACTCCCTAGATCTAACGGTCTTATTCCGTGATCAGATATTGCAGCGTTTGCTGGGTTATAGTGGGTCAATATTCGATATTCGATAATGAAAGACCCGTTCAACGGCATGCCGTTGAACACAATGTTCTAGTAGGCACGAGCACTGATTGAGTCAACCGAGTGCCTCTGGCCATCTGGCAACACTTGTACTGTGGTGGCACCTTGAATATCGCCTGGGAGCGAAGCCTATACGTGGGTCCCGGTCATGATGGTTCCCCCGAGTGACCCTCAATCAATGCTTGAAGTCCCGAGCATGTGCATGATCGGTGCTTCATCGCAGTCACCAAGCGCGCTGATACCTTGCGTCTTCGCATTACCCGACAGTCTGTCTTCGCCGCGTTTTTCGATGCTCGTCGGTGTTCATGGATCTGTGAACACCTGTCATCTTATCTTCTGCAGGGGTCGTCCATCTCTACGACCCATATCATCGTCGTGGCTGCTTGATCTGTTTTGTCCCTCATAGTACTTCATAGATGAAATAGATAGAATCTCGGTCAGAACACACGATATGCGTTTTCTTGCACGGAAATAAACCCCTCTGTGGCGAAGGGATACACGAGGCTCGTGTGATACGAGCAAACCTATTCAATAGAGTTATACTGCTAGCGATTTCCCCGCACCACGCCGGTTTCATTTATGTGACCAACAATCCATCTGATGGGTCCTGTCAGCCGAGGAGTAGATTCTACACAGTACTGCACATAAATGTAAATGAAGACCCTTGAAGTCCATAATCGAAATACTGTGGCAGGATAGCACGAGATGAGAAGCGCGATGGGAGCGGGTGATCCAGGAGCATCTTGATTTCCAACAGAATTATGGGCTCCGGATAATGTTCTCGATCTCTAGCTGGACCCGTACGCATGCAGCTTTGCCTTCAGGTGTCTGGCCTCCTAGCAGTTTGCCACCTGACCCTCCGATACCCACTGTGGCGGCCTCGTATAGCAACTCGAGGAGCTTGATCCACTGGTGACCCCAGATGTTCTTCGCCTCCATTCCACCCACATCAAGCGCAGCTGTTAGGATCGATCAGTAGCCAGTCCGATGATCACTAACCCACGCGTACCATGTAGCAGCTGCGCGGCGACCGGGCTTTCCAACAACCTCTCGTCCCCCATCATTCTCACAAAATACGTCCAAAACCTAGGTAACTGGAACATACTGTCCAATGGGGTGCTCACAGGCGCTGCCAGGATGAGGAAGTACACGCGCATAATCCCAGAGACCCGCATGACATACTCTCCCAACGATTCCTGATCTGTATTGCTCGTTCGGTAACCCATGGCTTTCGTGCGCTCTGCGGTATCCCACGCAGTGCCATCAGAGTCGGTCGATGGAATGACGTTAGGCACAGGCCAGCCGCCGGACCGCTGGACGAGCTTCGCAAAAAATACGTCTGGGAAAGTCGGCAGCCTCTCTAAAAGGTTCGCGGTGACTAGCGCTAGAGGAATGGCGCTCTTCTTCTCGGCTGTGACTTCTGTCTCTGCTTGCAGCAATATTGCCTTTGCCAGAGAGGAAAGTGACGCCAAGTAGAGATCTTGAGGAAGGGGCTGAGGTGGATGGACAACTTCGAATATCTGTCCAGACTAGCGATGGGACCGTAAGGGGGGAAAACCTGCAAAGTGGGAAACAACTCACTATCCGCGCGATGGTTATCTTGTCTTGCGTTAGTTGACCTATTTTTGGAGTGATTTGTCTCCGAATGCCACTCCATTGCGACTTCAACGATCTGTCGCCTTTGACGGTCTTCATTGGACCAGCTTTAATGTTCTGCAAATTTACCTCTTAGTCCCCGAGGTAATCTCCGCCGAAAATGACACTCACTTTAAGCATCTCGCGGGCATGAATCCAGTCTTCTTCGGGTAGAGTCATACCAAGGAGATTTCTCCCCTGTTCTTCCGCCTCCAACCTTGCACGTTTCTCTCGTTCCACCTCCTCTTTAGCACGTTTCTCCGCTTCCTCCGCCTCTCTCTGTTTCCGCCTTTTCCCCTCTTCTTCACGTTTCTTTTCCTCTTCAGCTTGACGTCCCTGCTCCTCCTCCTTTCTTTTTCGTTCTTCCTCCTGTCGTTTCTTGCGCTCCGCCTCAAGTATCTCGCGGGCCTTTTCTTCCTCCCGGCGTATAACCCCCTCGATTCGCTCTTTCAGAACCTTGTCTTGTTCGTTCCACCGCATCTTTTGTTGGTTTATGTGCTTCTGTTGCTTGATCTTGAGTGCCGAAAGCAACGTCTGCACTTCGGTTACCTGCTGTTCGTGCATATGAGTAAGCATCTGCAAATCATTGGACCGTCTCTGAGCATGCTCCTCGTACGTCTGGAGAAGCATCTGAGTTTGCTCTTTGCGTGCTGTGCGCTAGCAGGGCGAGAGAACAAACGTGAGTCAAGAGCGAAGTGTTTGCAAGTCCTGGGGGACGACGGACCAGGGCATCTCTGCACGTCTGCTTTTCCCATTCTTCGTAAGGGTCGTGATGTCGTGCTCGAAGACGTATGGAAGCTACTGTTTCTTCAATATGTCGTCGTTCAGCTGGGCTACGGGGCTCTCGTTTGGGTCTGTTGATGGATTAGGAGTGTCTCAGGCTGTAGGGCGCGCCACGACTTACTGAGGTGAAGTTATTGGAGGCTCCCCATCGGACTCGAAGCAGTCAGAGTCAGAGGAAGACGTTCCCGGGGAAGACCCGGCCTCTTCGTCCGTGAGCGGTCCTTCAGGCTCGCTCTCTGAATCTGAGTAAACGCCGAATCCAGAGGTTCGCCGGGTGTAGCTGGAACGCGATGAGCGGTAGAGTTCGTGTGCTTGGGCATGAGTGATGGGCTTACCGGCGCACTGGGGACGGGGACGGGGACCTTGGCAAGCCATATCGCATCGCGGGACGTGGTGCACTCGTAGAGCAGGTACACAGTGGTAGGATGGTTGTATTCGTATGAGAGCGTGGCGCTAGTTCACGCCGGTGGCCAATCACAAAAATCCGACTTGGGTCTTCGAGCACCCAAGACTGGACTGGACGATATCGTGACTTGGGCGTCGAGATGGACTAGTTCAAGTTTGAAAGTCGACTGGCGGAAGAGACCACAAGTCAACGTGTTGTGCCACACAGGCTCATAAAGTTATGTCTCGATCAGGAATGACTCGGATAGCTCTCGGTTCTGTCTTTTCCTAAGCTGGTTCACATAATTACGGCTACTACTAACCTACTAGTAATGTGACGTCCGAGCCACGAGCCGCTGGCTTGCTGTTTGACAGTACCCCAAAGCTTCAAGCTTGTCATTGGACTTTTGAGCGAGTTTGCGATACCTATGGACCCAATCTGAAACCTGAACTACTGAGGTTGGCAATGCCCGTTGGCTGGCAGACTCTGAGCTTGGACTCCCCCCACGTAGGTGAAAGTTGCTGCTGGGTGCCTTTATAACTATGGGCGCGTCCCGACGAATGTAGCGTCAAGGGCCAACAATGGACGAACAACCGTCGGACCCATGCTCGTCAGGTCACCAGAAAGAACCCTCACACAAGAGTTATCCGCTGACCGAGTTTCCATGTGGTGCTCTTTTCCTATCGAGCAGTGACGAGCCTCCTTTCTTTTGTGACTGTACTCCGAGATTTTGTTCTGTCATGATGGTATGTGCTCATTACATCTCCGTGGGGGCTTTTTCACGATGCAATATATTTGATGCCTGCTTCTCGGTAGGCGCAAACCCAGGGTTTCGTTTCTTGACTGCAAAAGCTGCAACGGTGAGCTCCCTACGATGGTCAATTTCACGATTCTCGCTGGTGGTGACACCAACGACAGCTGTTTGACGTACCTCGACCAGTACACTACTGATGCTAACTCCTCGTGGATTATGTCCCACCTGACGAACAAGGTAGGTTACTTTTCCGTTCCTAAATTCTGACGGATGATCGGATTTGAGCCATCGCCCTTAGCGCAACTAACCAGCACGCTCCGGTGGGAGCCCTACAATCCTTCGCCGTTGACCCAGAGGGCGCCATCTCTCTAGTCGACGGAATTGGTTCCCTTACTGTGGGGCCTTGTCCACTGGACAAGTTGCACTTGTCATTGTTGTCAACGTATGTGATTTCGGTCGGCTGAGCTAACAAGAAGGTCTGCAGTACAATTCTTGTACTGCTCGTGTCATCCCTACCGAGGTGACTACTTGCACTTCTCTAATAACAATGACTCGACGATCGTGACGTTTTTTTATATCAGCCACGGGCACTGAAGGTAAGTTGGAACCTCACATGACCTACCAGCATCACAACGAGCTCTTCATTCCCGACAAGGCCCGTAATCTCTTTTTGTCAATTTTGATTTGAAGGTTTCAACCACCCACAGGGCAACGGCAAGATCTGGCGACTTGGAGAGGCCGATGACAACCCAGGTGCCCTTGTAGTCCACGGGTGGATCCAACAACCTATCGGGAGCGGACCTCGCCACCATCCGTATCAGGAATGGCATTGAAGTTGTGCCTCTTGCTGACCACCTCCCTAGACAATATGTTGTACACCATCCACGAGCTGGCGAGCACCCCGACCCTTCAAGAGGTCCCCGCTTTCCCCAATGGGACTTTCCAAGTTATCGCGAGCGTATCCATCATGCTCCCAACCCACCTGCATGTTCAGCATTCGCAGCAGCCGAGATCCTCATTCCCGAGCCTACGGCAGAGTAGCCCAACCCCTATATCTACACGTCCAACCGTAACACAGGCATGCAAGATCCCCGCGGAGACACCATTGCCATCTTCGAGAACATCGGCAACCAGGTGTATACTGGTCTTGACCAGATCCGTGGAATGATGTCGGGCGAACAGGCAGGTTATGGTGGTGATGCGTATATTGTCGTTGCTGGGTAATATGCAGGTGAAGGTGGTCGAGAGGACAGAGGTGCTAACCTCGAGGAGGTTTCTGTGAACACTGCCATCCCCGCGAGAACGGCCTTCGTCTGGTTGCACCAGAACCGGGTGTAAAGTACAACGATCATCTCTATAAAATACCAGTCTACGACTACAAGTGACCAACAACACGCTGTCCATTTATCATGAGGCTATAGCGTCAGCAAGCACCCTCAGTGAGCTCAGCCGCACAACCGCTTGAAAAGCTCTATTTGCTCCTCCTTTCCCAACCCCATACGTCCCCTCCAATGTGACGGACAAATGGGCATTTCCTCGGCGTTCGTAGGTCTGACTGGTTTCGCCAAGATGGCATCCAATATCCCTGCCACATCATCGGGCTCCACTTTGCCCAGCCTGACGAACCAAAGTTTCAGGGCAGAAAGGGAAAGCCAGATTCATTGGACATACCATTCACCGTGAGGGTAAACCAAAACGTTCGCGGCATATCTGGGGGCACAATCCGTCAGCAATGCTTTTTGCGAGGGTGCAGATTTCAACGAAAACTTACTGGTGCCCGCCGACGTGTGCGACTTCTGCGAGCCTTATGCGACTGCTCGGATCAGATGGGTTGGTCTGTCTTCGCCTGTGCAACTCATTCCGGATAGCGCGGGCAACCGCACCTCCCATGTCTCCGCATCTACAATCTCGCGCGCCATGCGTACACACGTACAGATGAATGTTGTCCGAGGATGATGGGGTCGTCTCCAGATTGCCCTTCGCCAGCGGAGGTTCGACATGTTCCCTTAGCAACCTCCCCACTTCCTCCACATTCGCCAACGATGCTTCTGGAATCTCCAGTTTTCCACGAGTACCAGAGAACGCTGTCAAATAAAATAGTTGTTTGTCCTCCTCTCCAGCGGGTCTGAGCGGGTAAGAAGTCTGCTCTTCAGACCAGGAGAAGTTGACAGAGCCTGCCCATTTCATGGCATCAACCAAAAGCTTCCGCTGTACTGAAGTCGCGTACTTTGCTGGGTATTCGCTGGGTGGCTGGGGTGTGTGGAGAAAGACGTAGCATCGGTGGACCGCGGCTGTTCCTGGAAGGTCACTGGTAGAAGTGGCAGTGGATAGAGCTCGGGATGGTAGACGGCGCAGACGAACGGAAGTCTTCGCTAGCGGCTGGAGAGTATGGCAAAAGAGTGCCATCATGATAGGGGAAAGTATATGACAGAGCGTGAGCCTGACCAACGTGGTTGCGCGCTTATCTTGCCTAGCCCTCGCCAGTCCAAATTCTATGCTTCAAAGCGTGCAGAGATTCTAGGAGAGACGTTTCAATCCTTCAAATCAATCATGGTCGAATGCCGGACGATACGATAATGTCCTTAACTCAAACTCACACAAGTTTATGTGCTGACATTTGATTCCAGAGAAATTTCGTGTCTCTGTTTGAAAGACCTACTACTGTACCTGTACCGTAGAGTCTGGGCATCGAACTTGAAAGCTTGAACCTCGAGCCTTTCGCCATGATTTAGTCAGCCTATCTGCCCGCTTGGTATTAGCTCCCGGAACCCACACTATGATGTTGAAGCGCTGACTAGCATCTGAGACAGCGTCCCTTTACGTTGACGCTTGATGGCTCTTTTGCCATGTAATGAGCGTTTAGGTTTGTCGATAGGACTCTTGGCATCCCGACGGGTACTCTTGCCACGGCGGTACTTGTTCAAATTGCCGTGCTAGTACGCAGCGTGTCAATTTCAAAATTCCCTCCTAACACTTCTACTCTCCACTGCCATGGGACTATTTTCCAAGTCGTTCAATCCTGTAACTGACCTGCCTGACCTCTCTGGCAAGGTAGTTATAGTCACGGGCGGAAAGTGAGTAAAGTCATGCAATTGCGAGGATTTCTCTCTGCTGAATTGAACCGCAACTGACAGCGCCGGCATCGGTTATGCCACTGTCAAACACCTCGCTCGCAAAGGCGCAACGGTCTATATGGCCGCCCGCAACAAAAGCAAGGCAGAGGAGGCTATCGCAAAGCTGCAGCAGGAAGGACTCGCACCCGGAAATGGCCAAGTCATTTGGCTGGAGCTGGATTTGAGTGATGCACGCAACGCTAAGACGGCTGCTCAGGAGTTCATGAGCAAGGAAAAGCGTCTGGACGTCCTCAGTAAGTGTTCAGACCCCACACGGCGTCAATCATTAATCACCTGCCCATCGCTTAGTTCACAACGCTGCCGTGTACGAGAATCGCATATTTGTTTCATATATTTAGAATAACTAACTACACTCTAGTTTGGTAGAAGCCTATAAGCTAACCCCCGATGGTGTGTTCTTACGTTAGCAGGGGAGTATCCTCCATCCCTAACCTCTTATTGAAGGTGTGCAAGACATTATGGTCGTAAAGTAGGTCGACTCACACCGCAGTCTTTAGGCCACCATCCTTATGTCAGCCCATAGTGCAATCAGCCCCTTCGTTCTCACTCGTGAATTACTGCCCGTGCTGAAACAAACAGCAGCCGAGCCAGCCAGTGACGTTCGAATTATTGTGGTACGTCACTCTGGATGGTGTTGGATCTTCACTCAGTCTCACTGAATACACGCTATAGGTTGCCTCGGCCGGCCATGAACTGGTGTCTGGTAAACCCCGTTTCCGAAACATCGACGACATCAATAACGAATACAAGAGCGCTCTTTCACCTTCCTTTGCCCGCTACTGTAAACCTTACTTACTGTCGTCATTACTAAGCCTATCGACTGACGTTGTGATAGGTTACTCCAAACTGGCCAACATCCTCTACGCTTCTGAGCTGCAACGGAGACTCAACACAGAAGCACCTTCCATTACAGTCATCTCGCTCCACCCCGGAGCTGTCAACACGTTCTCGCGTAAGCCACAGTTGAAAAAGATCTTATGGCTCGTGAACATCCTTGCGTATCCCTTCTTCGTCCATCCGGACGTTGGAGGTTACACTTCTGCTATCGCGGCTGCATCACCAGAGGTAGCGCAGAATCGAGACAAGTACAAGGGCGCATACCTCGTTCCTGTAGGAAAGCTTCAGAAACCGTCACAGATGGCTTGTGATGAGGGGCTTGCGAAAGAGCTGTGGGAAACGATCGAGTCATTCTTGGTTGATAAGGCAATTTGAAGATTCGTCGGATAGGTGATCTCGATAGCAGATATTTGGACCGTCTGAGTACTTTTATTTCTATTCACTACTGGTTTCAGTGAACGAGAAAGCTAATAATGGCAACTCCTTCAAGAGGTTTTCATCCATCAGGAAATTGGTGAAGAAATGACATAGCCATATATAACATCACCTATTGTGTAAGGCACATATTAGGCATCACAATGATACACATTGGTAATGCTGTTTTAATCTTCACTAGACATTTCAGTGTAGATCAAAAACTATCAGTCATACATCAGGGAAATGGTGAAGAAAAGATAATCCATTATATGGTCATGATGCTGATGACATTGGATTATAATGTCAGATACACCATTATAATCCAATGTCATCAGCATCATGACCATATAATGGATTATCTTTTCTTCACCATTTCCCTGATGACTATTTAGTAGTTCATATAAACCACTATGATAACTAGAAATCATGGCTGCCATCACTGCAATGGGAAACACTCTGAGTGTGTTTTCATGCCTAATCCATTCTCACATAGTTACATCCATTATCTAAAATTATTATTTTTATCAAGGAATATCTTTTGAAAGTCATACTCTAAAAAAAACCAAAGTAAAGATCAAAACCTCACTTCACTCATATTCATGTTCATGTTCATGTTCATGTCTGATATTCATACATGAAAAACATTTTCATTCATCAAGTAGAGACTAGACTACCACTGTAGACTACTAGTGTACTTAAGAAAGAAGAACACAAAAAAAAAAAAAGCAAAAATTAGGGAGAAAAAACACTTGCAATCTCCCTCACACAAGTTGTTGGACTTACCAGTGGTAGACTCACCTTGAGTAATGACTCTGCCTCTAAGGAAGAAACCAGAGGATAAGAGTGAAGAAACTTGAAAAGCAGCAGAGGGTGAGTTTATATGACATGTACTGTGCAGTATTTGCCAATTATTTCCCAGGCTTCTGGCTAGTTTCAAGATTATTATGTGATGTTTATGGCAAGGGTACATACATATGTGGCTGAGCATCAGAGTGAATTAGTCTGATCAGTCAAATATCATTGTATATCATTGTGAAGTATGTTTGATCAGCAAGTGTAATGGAATTACCACATCATGACATCATGATAAATTTAGATATTGCTTTTTCAAAGCCACAAAATTATGATAAATATATGATAATGATGAATGCCAGATTAAGTACCAGATGATAACTGATGCTGTACCTTCATAATGAGAGCCTTATCAGTGAACTGTCTTCTTAGCATCAGAGGATCAGTCAGGCACCTTTCTGATGGTAATTTGATGAGTAGATGAGAATTTGACAAAATACAGTGAACTCCGGAACCGGAACACCAACTCCGCTTTCCCGCGACCCCGGAGTTCCTACCTCCGCTTTCCCACGACCTCAGAGTTGCAGCGCCTGCTCGGAATCCATGCGGACTTCCATCACATCTCATCATTCTCTACTCATCATCACTCCTGAGCCTCCAGGGGCATTCCATCA
>KN824885.1:0-58273 GCA_000827395.1 Paxillus rubicundulus Ve08.2h10 | reverse complement strand
AACGGAGAAGGCGGACTTGGCCCGGAGTGGGTTCCGGAGAGGCGGAGTTGACTTGCGCGGCGCGGAATATGACAGGTAGATGGACAGATGGAATGATAACTTAGGGTGTTGGGGGGGCATAGAGGAGTCAGTAAAGGTGTTGTTATCATCCAGGTCTTATGTGTGTCTGACCTCAAGTCTGTGGTGACAAAAGATGATATTCAAGAGACTTGGTACAGACTTTTATAGCATAGGAATGTCTGTGATAGTGTCAAACCAAACCAAAACATAAGCTATAAGTTGATGGGGCAAACAAGAAATGCAGAGAGTGGACTGATCTTGAGCAGAATTTAGTTGCTGCACTTACTGCAATACCACTGACAACAATGTGATGGTAAGAAGCTTCGGATTCACTGGTGTTTGACTCTATTATCTCATCCTTTGCTGCAAATAGCTTTGCCATGTGCTCACAGATATTCATGGCCACCTATAGATGTGGCCTTGATGGTGCTCTGTCATATACCATGTCACAACAGTCAACTCCACTCCTCTGGAACCTACTCCAGCTCAACTCTGCCTTTCCTGCCTATACCAAGTCCACTTTTCTGCTTATCTCTCTTACCCCTGATTTCCATGCCTCGTCCCTCATCCTTCATACTTTGACAGACATTTGACATATCTAATAACTCCACCTTCCAATATCTTTGACCCACATTCCACTCCACTCCAGTACTCTGGTGCCCTCCGTGTTTACTTGTCACCATAGTATAAAAACCCTTCTTGTATTTTGTATTCAGCAGTTCAAATATCAACTTTTATCACTCCTCTGCTCTGTCCACCTAAGTCCCTCTCTCAACACTTGAAGCTAGTCTTCTCATTGTCACTCTGACCCTCTGACCCCTGACCTCCCCTTATTACTCTGTTCTGCTGTTGCTCTGCCCCTCCATTAAATACTGGACTGAACTTGGACAAGGGTGCTGAAAAGATACAAAGTCCCTTCCTAGTGTTAGGAGGTTGGAACTGAGTTAAAAGTGTTAAGAAAGGGTGCAATATTATCAACCTGGGAGGGATTTTGTGTGAGAAAATCTAAAGAAGGGAGAGTCCATTGGTCCTAGGAAGGTATAGGCACGAGTGTAGTGTGCTTTGTGAGGGGTTTCTGAGGTAAATGGGGGGCAGAGCAGAATAAGGAGGTTTAGATGCATTGGGGATTGTTAGGGCATCAGTAGTTGCATTGTTTTGTCTGGGTCTTATGTGTGTCTGACCCCAACTTTGTGGTGACAAAAGATGTATTTTCAGAGACTAAGTACAGACTTTTATAATGTGGAGGTTCCTGTGATGGTGTCAAGTCAAGTCCAAACATAAGGTACGAGCCAACAGAACAGAGGAAGTACATATAGTGCAGCTCGCAGGCTTTACCCGCTGGAAATAATACAAAAGAGAGAGAAAGAAAAGGCTTACTGGCAAGATGGACAGGACAGGTGAACATGGACATGGGATTTGTAAAAAATATGGATGGGTTTTCCATGGTGCACAAGTAGTGGGTGTCACATGGATACAGGCAGATTCCGAAGGATTAAGGTGGAATTGTGGCAAGTGGCGGGTATAATGAGCTGTGCTGTTTTGGCCAGTCTGGTAGGTCAATGGAAATTCCAGGGATTGGCAGTTGTGATTGTAGGAATTATTTCTTTCCTACAGTGCAACACATAAGTTGAAGTTGAAGTCCACTCTACTCCTCCGACAACTCCAGGACAGCTGCAGAGGAATCTGGATCTTAACATGCTCAAGCTGTGTGGGCTGTGAAGAAATACCAGGGACATCATGTCCTTCCCAAAACCTCCAGCATAGTACAGTGGCACTCTTCCAACCGAGCTACCAGTCCATTGGGACTAGATCCCAGCTCAAGCATCAATAGGCATTAGACAGTAAGCACTGTGCTTGCTACCATTTGACACATTACTGCTACAACAACAATAAGGCGAGTAAATATAATTATTTCCCTGATAATCATCCTATATGATGATTAGTGGCTTCTTCTCATTTTAACCCCTAAAGTGCTTGTTCCATCTCCACTCTATTTCGCCATGTTGTCAGCATGGCTAAAAACCCCCTGCCACACCTGGTCACACCATGTGAGGTTCATTGAATGCACAAAATGACTACCTTAGCTGGGGTGCCATATGTCATGAAATGATGTATTTTCTGAGGTATTTCTGAGATATAAATATGACCAAACAACAGCAGTGGGTTTTCAGTACTGAAGTTTATTATGCAACTGAACTCAGGGTTTGTTCTTCCATGCAGCTGAGTGGAGAACAGATTTGACGCTTGTGATTTACTGTGACCATTACTAGATAGTCCCATGGCTTCATGTGTACCCAGTGTTTGTGTTTTGACTCTGGCACACTCAATTCAAGTCATGATGGCTTCACTTAAGCTGGTGGGAGTGTTAAAAGTAGGGCTGTATATTTCTTCTGACAGAATCAAGCAGCTTGTCACACAAGAATGGCATCCATGGTGCTCAAGGGTGATTTCAGGCACTTTATAACACATACTTGGACCACACATCAACCATACAATACGAGAATGTTTATTTGGATGAAAAACATGCATCAGCAAACTAACCCTTGTCCTGACAGAGGTATACAGATCTGCACAGACAAATAGGGGCAACAGAACTCAACAATTCCCATCTAACCTTGACCCTAAAAAATTATGAAGATTAAAATAGGGTTAGATTAGCTTCAGATTATTTTTTTGTGACCATAGATGCAAACATGATTGTGTGGTGTGCAAGGATATCTTGTGAGGACAAGGGTTAGTTTGCTAATGTAGCCAGAAACCTGGAAAATAATTTCTTCAAGAGACTTTGATCATAAGGATCAGCTACAAAATGAGGTAGGAGGATATGTGTGACATAGGAGTGACTCTGGTTGAAATAGGAAAGCCTAAATTCAGTCTCCATCATGCTGAATTTCCTGTCAAGGTACATTCACTAGCTTTGCTAGAGTGTTGGATCTAAGCATTTTCTGACTAAGCCAAGTAGAACTGGGCCACCTATCCTAGGAAAAAGCTTCCCACATCCACAGCACCTGGTTGGCCATAGTTGCATGCATTACATCATGTGATCAAACACACATAGATACACATTGGAATAAATCCCAGTGTTGGAGGAGAGCCCCTTCTCCTGGCCAATTGTCTGGAAGGTTCCCAGGCTTTACCAAATCTTATGTAACTTTCACTAGGGCGGTCTAAAGAATATAACATCTCAAGTCACATGATAGCCATGTGGTGCAATCCAACTTAGAGGTGAAAGTAGATGGTCATAATCAACAGGTGCAGTTAGGGCAGTGATTAAGCCCTCTGATGAGACCTTTCACATGGTTGAAACTGCTGCCCAAGCACCTGGGTTCAAACCCCCCAGGTGCCACATTATTTGGCATTTGTCATTGGTGCTTAGACTACATGCTGGGTTGCTCATGCCTTGCAACACAGCCTCAGCAACTTGGTCAACATATTGAATTGCTGACTTGATTTTGGCACTGTGGCATTTCATGACATATTGTGACACACCTCAGAAAAAAGTCCAATTGCTGATTTTGTCTCAGAGATCACTGACAGAAAAGGTTTTTGGGATAATTTACTGGCAGCAACCAGGGGTCCATACTATATATAAGCAACAAATTGAGATTTTATTGTGTGACACTCAGAACCAAGGCATATCCTGGAGACTGTTCATGAGACATCTGAGGGACATTCCATGTGTACAATCTCAGTAAAAAGTTGGCACCAGTGCCATGTTTGTCAAAGAGCATACAATTTATAGAATTTCAGATGTGAAGCTTACACTGGAGGCTGTACCATAGGGTGGATGTCAACTGTATATCCAGTGTATCCATGGGTATATATACATCTCTTGTATCCTGCCCAATGTATAGTTATTATGATATTGATATGTCAACTAAGGATACTGAGACAGGACTGGCCTGACACATTCAGAGAAGTCATCTGATTGCATATTACATACAGGTCATACAACATGGCAGAAAGGTTAACAACTTGAATTGTCAGTACCATACAGAAGGAGTAAGAACAACAGAACAAGATGACATTTATTGTAGAAGCTCAACTTGACAAAAACTATAAGAGGGCAGTGATTGCCCAGACTACTAGGGATTAGCTAGGGGTAGTGAATAGGTATAAAGTAAACTCACCTCAGCTGCTGCCTAAGAAGGGCAAAGAACAACTGAGGAATCCAAAGTAAAAAGTGACTATATATATGTAGCAGAATGGGCAGAGAAGTGCTCACTAATGATGATATGGGATTAGGAACAGGAACATGAAAGGAGATAAAGTTAAGCAATGTAAGATAATGATTGAATGGCCCTGGAGGCTCAGGAGTAATGGTAAGGAAAGGATGATAGAGTAGGATGACAGTCCACTGAAAAGATACTAAGTCCCTCCCTGGTGTTAAGAGGTTGGAACAGAGGAATAGGTAAATAGAAGGGGTGTGATATAATTGACCCAGAAGGGATTTCATGTGAGAGGAACTCTAGAAGCGAGAGTTTGTTGGCTTCTTGAGGAAATGGGCATGATTGTAGCACATTTTCTGTGGAATTTCCATGGTAGATGGACAGATAAAGTGCTGCAAGGTGAATGTAAAGTGTTAGGGTGCATAGGGGAGTCTGTAGAGTGTTGTTTTCATCCAGGCCTTACACATATTTTACCTCAAGTCTGGTGACAAAAGATAATATTCCAGAGACTAAGTACAGACTTTTATAGTACAGGAATACCTGTGATAGTGCCAAGACATAAGAAATAAGCAGACAGAGCAGACAGAAAATGCAGAGAGTGGACCACAGACCATGTCTGATGATCCAGTTCCTCTGGGCTGTCTGGAGTTGTTGGAGGTACTGTAGTGGACTTCAGCTTCAACTTATGTGTTGTGCCCTTGTCTGAGTTCTGTCCAGTATTTGGCAGAGGGGTGGAGTGATGGCAGAGTGGAGTAATGGAGTGGCAGAGTGATAGCAAAGCAGAGTAACAGAGTGGAAGAGTGACAGTGGAGTGGAGTGGCAGAGCAGTGGGAGATCAAAGGGTCAGAGTGACAACAAGAAGACTAGCTTTAAGTGTTGATAGAGATCTTAGGAGGACAAGATGAGAGGAGTGATTATAGTCAATATTTGAACTGCAGAATACAGAATACAAGGAGGGTTTACATACTATGGTGGCAAGTAAACACAGAGAGCACTGGGGTACTGGAGTGGGACAGAATATGAGTCAAAGTAATCAGAGCAAGTCAGAATGGAATGAATCAGAAGGTAGAGTTATTAGATATGTCAAAGTGTCTGTCAAAGTATGAAGGATGAGGAACAAGGCACAGAATCAGAAGTATTAGAGATAAGCAGAAAAGTGGAGTTGAGCCAGAGTAGGCTCCAGAGGAGTGGAGTTGATTTGCATGACATGGGATATGATAGCAAGCCAGAAGGTGTTGTGACACCATGCCCACTGGGGAATCTATATATCATTCACAAGCCACTGTTTGATGTCTTTTGACAATGTGGCCCAGTGACAGGAATCCATGGGGTTGAATGTACATGTCCAGATGTAAAAAAATATCCCTTAGATAAGTGCCAAAAAGGTTTGTTTGTAGCACTGTGGTGCCGTAGGTGCCAGTGCCTTATCTGTGTGCACAAGAGGTCATGCCGGGCTGTCCACCTGCTTAGTCATCCATTGGGATGCCCTTCTCTGAAGATAGGGGCCGGGCCATGTGGTGGATCACATGTACAGTATGACAAGGGGCAGGAAAAGAAAGCAGAGGCAGCGGTTTCAAACTCGCAACAGTTCTCATCAGGGGGCTTACAGCCACTGCCCCTACCACTAGTCCATCCAGCCAATGCTTAGGGTACCAACTACTAATATAATGCCCTACCTAGGGATTTGACTCAGGTCATGGCCACAACTGTTAAGAGTGACTACCCCAGGCTGGATTGGTTGCAAATTGGGTAGAACAAGTGGGGGGTGGGAGGCTCCACCTTGTTATGCACTTTTCTGTTGCCATACATTCTCATGGTGGGGACTCATTCACCGTGAGAACCTCTTATGCCATTGTCATGTGATTTGCTGTAGCAACACAGATTGGATATCAAACCAATAACAAATGTATACCTGACCTATATATGAGGTAGAATTTGTGAATTTATAGACCAAAGCCCCAAAATATGACATAATACTGGTAACAGCCAGGCGAGATCAATGGGATATGCCACTTACATCAGATGGCTATAGAATTGCTAATGGGGTGATGTCCAGCACCATATATGGGATGGATAAATTCTTGGACATACACTATATGCTGGCCCTCACACATACACCATGCACTGGTTGTATACTCAACAGATATGTACTATATGTCTGGTGCACAAATCAGACCAGGTTCTAGGAATAGAGCACATGACTTGTCACACCAGTACTGCCACAGGACATCAAATTCTTGTTAGTTACAATTGGTAGGTACTATGTAGCACAAGAAGTGTAGTAAAACACTAATAATATGATAGTTAAACTAGGTAAAATGTGCAGTTAAAAAGGGTAGTAAAAAGCCTAACAAAGCATAGCAAAACTTTCCTAATGGTTTGGACTCGTCAACATTTCGCGTTTGCAAAAGTCACGTGACGCTGGTAAAACAATGTTGAACGCCACATCAAACGAAACTTCATGCACATGTTCAGCAGCACATCAATATATATATATATCTTGTGTTTTTTTTTTAGGATGCAACTACTAGATAATTATTTACCAAAAATGCGCGTACAAATTATCTACTTATTTATGGTATAAACATGTAGAAAAGTTCGTTTCAAATACTACTAGTAATCTGAGGCTAATGAAATGTAGCAAGGACTTGTCAAATTTTTATTTTTGTGTCACATGATTTCCAAATTCATGTGAACCTTTTTTACCTTAATGGATGCTTGCCCTTGCGAGCTCCTTGTTCTGTGACGGGTGCTCATTTTGCTGGTCTCTCATTCTCCTGCCCTAAACGTGAGTTTTTGGACCCACCTCAAAAATGGACCTTTCGCCTCAAAGCAGACCCGACGTCTCGAAAACGGACCCACCACCTCAAATGTGGATCCGATGCGTCGAAAGTGGACCCAACGAGTCGAAATTGACCCAACGAGTCAAAAACGGACCCGCCATTTCAGTCCCGCCCGAATGGCTCACCGGTGCTCGAAATCCATGACCCGACCTCAAAACAGCTCCCCCGCACTCGAAATGGCTCATCCCAACCTGCCTGCGCATTTTCAGCCGCACCTGTGCATTTCCAAATGCCCACCCTCGCGATTTTAGCCTCACCTGTACGTTCTTAACCCACTCGTACATTCTCACCCTCGCCCGTGTTTTCACCCTCATCCATGCGTTTTTAGCTTCACCCGTGCGTTTTTTTTTGTTTCAAGATGACCTTGCAGACTGCCCCGGAAGTAGGAGGGGGGCGAAGATATTGGCTGTGAATCCTCATTGGCAGACGACCATCCAGCAGGGCCCATGTGGTAGATTTAGTCCTTTCGTTGCACACTCATTACCGTTTCGCATCATCGCAATATATCCAATATATGTTTTCGTGCTTTGACTATTTCTGTGGTCGCCTGGCACGACTGAAGGAGCGCCCACCTGCGAACCAGATGTTGGGCCTACATAGCGAAAATTGAATGATAGGACATATATGGGGATCTACAGACTAGATACACTAGTAAGTATACGACATGTGTCCTAGCTCTGATATACAACGGAGACCAGGTGTGAGGTGACGATATACAGACAACACTCGATCGAGGTCTATGTGCTATATTCGATACACGGTACCCATCCGAGACAGTGGGGACATCCTTTCGTTATTTAAACTGGGTCTGCCTTGGTCATTGACGGAAAAGAAAATTTGCAGTTTGAACGCCAGTCGCATGGTTCCAAAAAAAAACATGGATTATACAATTTCGGCAATTGGACGTGTAGGTGTAGCCAACATTCCCTCGCGGTAAGTTCCCCGCTGCTTCACCATTTCCGTTTTTTATCATAAAAATTACATGGAGCTCTGGCCAAGGCCCTACCCTACATCCGAGCAAGGAGAAAGTTCAACTGGAATTTGTGGTTGGTAAGTTATTCGTTGTGCTTCACAAAAACGCGAACACTGAGGGGTATCTAGCCGCTGCCTGCTCTGACCGCCAGATGCATTGGTGGTAGACCCGATAAACACCCGGGTTATGCCGACCAACTAGGCTATAATCCCGTCCACATCAAACGTTGGGACCATGTATTTCTATGAACACACAAAGATGATGTTGTATTCCAGCGTCTACCTCGAACACAATGTGCATGCGACAGATATTTAATGTTGAAACATTGACTTGGAGAAGATATCTGCCTTCAAGGAAAAAATGGTCAGTATGTGAAAATCACGATGTGTGCGAGACGAATCAGAGATCTTGGTGGAAAATTTGTCTCATCGGGCGAACCCTCTGAAGTAGCAAATATTGAAAGATAACATCATGTAAAGGGAGGGGTTGATTATAAAAAGTTACTCACATGACCTCGATGAAAACTGCAGCAACAAGCTTGCAACCAAGTCGTTGTTCGCTGGAGTGAGCAAGGCTAAGCGTTAAGCATCCTGTGGGAATAGCCGGAAAACTGTACAGTCGAGTCACAGTGGCTGTCACGTCACGCTTCCTCTCCTTGTAGTGGATAATTGTGTATCTCGCGACGTCCAGCGTCTCAACGAACGATGGCCGAATCATTGCGCTTCCTTGGCTCCCTACCTGGCCACAAGGGCTGGGTCACCGCCATTGCGACATCCTCAGAGAACCAAGACATGATCTTGACCGCCTCCCGTGGTATTTGTCATATTCCCATCTCAACATGGTGCATGTTTTGATGTCATTCATACCGCAGACAAGACCGTCATTGTCTGGCAATTGACCCGCGACGAGGACACATATGGCTTCCCAAAACGCATCTTACATGGACACAACCACTTCGTATCTGACATCGTAGTCTCCTCCGATGGTCAGTTCGCCCTCTCTGCCTCCTGGGATCACACTCTCCGTCTCTGGGACCTTAACACTGGCCAAACAACGCGCCGATTTGTCGGCCATACTTCCGATGTCCTTTCCGTCAGCTTCAGCGCTGATAACAGACAAATCGTCTCTGGCTCCCGTGACAAGACGATCAAACTCTGGAACACGCTTGGAGAGTGCAAGTTCGAGATCAAGGACGACAGCCACTCCGAGTGGTACGTGGCCTGATACATAAACATCTTCCAGAAAGATGTTGACTTTTTTTTCTTTGCCAGGGTATCGTGCGTGCGGTTTAGCCCCAATGTCATGAACCCTGTCATCGTTTCTTGTGGTTGGGACAAAGTTGTCAAGGTGGGGGCTCTAGCTCATCGACTTGTGTGGACCATCGTGCTCAACCAAGCTGTAGGTTTGGGAACTCTCGAAGTTCAAGTTGAAGACCAACCACTACGGCCATACTGGCTACATCAATACTGTCTCTGTTTCTCCTGATGGGTCCTTGGCTGCGTCAGGTGGCAAGGATGGGATCACCATGCTCTGGGACTTGAACGAGGGCAAGCACCTCTACTCCCTGGAGGCAGGTGACATTGTAAATGCACTTGTCTTCTCTCCCAACCGCTACTGGCTGTGTGCTGCCACCGCCAGCTGCGTTAAAATCTTTGATCTGGAGAGCAAGTATGTTGTTTATCTCTCAAGGTTCTCTACGTTTCTGAGCAGGGCCCTCATTTTCTCAGGTCGATTGTTGATGAACTCAAGCCAGAATTCATCGATGTCAGTGCTGGCGCGCGGGAGCCAGAGTGTGTATCGATTGCATGGTCCGCTGATGGTCAGACACTGTTCGGAGGTTTCACTGATAACCTTGTCCGTGTCTGGACTGTTACCTCTTAAAATTCCCTTTGGGAAATGTGCGAGGGGAGGACGCGCAGAGGATTGCCGATGTATCGTCTTTACTTTAGCTGGCATATCAATCCATTATGTTCTCATCTTGCGCACAATACAACGAACTTGAGAGCATGGGTTTGCGAGCAAAGTTATGACCCCGTGATTGACATGTCAACATTATGTGCGCTAATCTCGTTCAGCTTCCTTCATGTTGCGCTGCCGCTCGCTGGAGTCCCAACGGTCGAGGCCTCCGAAATCGATCTTCAAACTTCCAGAGAATAAGTTGACTTGAAGCTCGCAGATGTGTGACACTCGTGCTCGCCAACTATCTCCTCTGAGAAGTTGAATGAGTCACCGACGACCTGGTGGAAAGATTGACGAGCTTACGTCGCTGTACCATACATGTCCGCGCTTTGACTGACGACGCGAACGCACTGATCGACATTTGACTTGGTGTCATATATCCATATGTTCTTCCCCAAGTAGATTTCTTGCCAGCCATGGCGATCGACAAGCCTGTTTGGCGGGCTGATGCGCCGGGTGCCTTGAGGGGGGCTTGGGGCAGAGCGGACGTCGACGTCATTGAAAAGGTGCAAAGCAGTAAGATTTGAGATATGTGCCAGGGATTCGCGCTCTTGAGGAGAAGTTGGATCTATGAGATGGAAGATTGGTGGAGGGTCTTCATCGTCTTCATCGTCGCTGTTCCCCTGATCAGGGGCCTCTTGCATACCGCGATCGTCGCTTTCTGCGGCAAATTCCTTTTCGCCCTCCTGAAGACGGGCGCAAAACGCCAGCCAGGCATTTTGGTCAGAAAAATCCGTGCGCAGGATCAAACCCAACTGGGGCAGTTGGCTGGAGATCACATCCAATGGATCGTTATCAGTGACAAAATTCGCAGTCATTGGCACTGTTACGTCTGTCAAGACATCACCCTGAGAATCAAGTCGTTCCCGAGGCTTCGACCACAAAATACATCGACAACACGTACGTGCAGGGGCAGAGGCAGTGATTTGGCCGACTGTACGGAGGACCAGAATTGCTGCGCCACACGTAACCGCCACCTCCGACGACCTTCTGTTGGGTACTGGAGTTTGAGCCCCGAATAATTTTCCTACGTTGCCAGTTCGTTCCGAGTAAGCATTTTGCGTCGTCTGACAAAACTACTCACGATGAGGCACGGAAACAGGGGTGATGATTCTGGCATTGGAGTGACGGATCGCGTTCTGTCTCTTTTCTTCCTCCTGTTCAAACGCAATCAAACGGCTACCGGTCGTTGATATTGAACCGACACCAAACGACTGTCTATATCAAGAACGTCAGCGCGGAAGTGGAGTGACTTGATTACTAGAGTTTAGATTTGGGAAGAGTAGTATACGTGGCATCATCTCGTGCACTAACAGGCCGTGCTTTGCGAGAACACCAGCGTGCACTGCGGACCGGAGATGAGGCGACGGCGTCCCCTTGCGTCAGACGACACTAGAATGGTCGCGCGTTCTTACCCCACCTCGTAAGTTTATATTGGTGATGGGGTGACAACACGTTTGATTCTCAGTGAGTATCCGTAAAGGGGGCCCTATATTAATACTATGAGCAAGGAACCGAGTCTTGCATCACCTTCCCCCCCGTGAAGAAATGCCACCTCCCGCGGGAACTACTGGTGCGCCCCCTTACCTTCCGAGTCCTTTGACTAGCCTCACGTTGATGCCACGTAGGAGCCCAGCTCGGGCGAAGACAATGGGCCTACGCTTTCGCCCTTGTAACCTCACTTTTCTTCACATGTAAGTTGCATGTCGCGTTCCGCAGACTCAATAGAGACTCACACACCCGCTAGGGGGGTTTGCCTACGGTGTGAGGCACCATACCCCACCGCTCCATGAGCTTTCATGCTAATGGTCCCTACCACAGCTCCTTGATGTCTTGAATGCCCACTTCCAAACTGTGTTCGGTATCAGCAAGCTCCAGAGCACTCTGCTTCAACTTGCCTACTTTGTGAGTAAATCAAGTGACGTAGGGATGTGTAATCTTGTTCCAACAATGACACGATTTCAGGGAGCCTACTTTGTGTGGGCACCTTTTGCTGGCATTTTCGTGAGTGCTTCTTAATGCGACATCGATTACCTTTGACTTGAGATAGATGAGGCGGGTGGGTTACAAGGTGCGCCGTTCTACAAAGATCGGTTCTCGATGTTGATCGGAGGAACAGAAAGGTATTCATGTTGGTCTCGGTCTATACTCCCTGGGTGCCATATTTTTCTGGCCGTCTGCCAAATTCGAAAAGTACGGTGGATTCGTTGGAAGCACCTTCGTGATTGGTCCGTCGTCAGACATCTATGCCTTCGCATTCTTAATTTCTTACGCGTTTTATCCCGTCAGGGTGTGGCCTATGTACTCTTGAGGTCGCAGCCAATTCCTACATTTCCGTTCTGGGAACCCCCCAGTATGCCGCTGCTCGTCTCAACTTCAGTCAAGGATTCCAGGGAATAGCTTCCTTTGCTGGGCCTCTGATAGCGGCACGATGGTTCTTTACTGGCGCCAATGCAACCTCTCTCGGAACGGTGCAATGGTCCGTCCCTACCTCGCATGTCCTACCGAAGAGTTGACAGGACTATGTAGGGTTTATCTTGCCGTTGCAGGCCTTGGCATCTTCCTCAACATACTGTTCTTGTACGTTCTACCACATCGTCAATCTTCCCATTTAGACACGAGTTGCCTAGCTTCGCGGATTTGCCTGAGATAACTGAGGATGCCCTCGTTGCGGAAATCCAGGATGCAGGTATCACAGATGACCAAGGTCCATTCTGGAGACAATACCGCTGTGTATTCGGCTTCGTCGCACAAACCGCTTATGTGTGAGTCTTGGTGGAATTTCCGCCCCCGTTGTATTCAACCAAAGTTACAGTGGAGCGCAAGTCGCCGTAGCATCTTTCGCGGTGAACTTCTTCGTCGATCAAGGCGTTGGCATTGCTCCGCCGAAAGCCAGCCAACTATTCTCATTCTGTCAGATTACGTTTACCATCGGACGGTAAGTGTTTTCCCGGCTCCTCAACTTCCATGATAAACTGTCCCTGTCAGATTCGTCGGCGTAGTAGCCTTGAAGTTCATCGACCCAGCTGTACTTCTTGCGTTCTATGGTGTTTGCTGTAGCATGTTTTGTCTATTGGTGTCACAGCTGCCAGGATATGGTGCCGTTGGGTCCCTCTTCGCCTTGTTCTTCTTCGAGTCTATTTGTTACCCAACCATTTTCACCCTCGGCACGAAGAACCTTGGTGTTCACACGAAGACAGGATCCGGCTTGATCGTCATGGTAAGCCAATGATTTATGGTTCACCTCGTCCTCTAACAACGTCGATACAAGGGCGTCGGAGGTGGCGCATGGTATCCGGCCGCACAAGGTGCTCTCGCAGATGCAACCTACACTCGTAGGTCCTATCTTGTGCCAGTGTCTGGCTATATTGCCATGACTCTATACGCAGTGTAAGTTTTACCTCTGGGCGCAATTAGGACATTTTTTTGATCGTCGCTTTTCTGTGCTCTTGATAGCGGCCTCGTGGTCGACCAAGCAAGGAAGCACGGTTTCACGATCTGGAACCAAGGCGAGCTGTCTACGATCAAGGACGCAGCAGCAGCAAATGATGAACGTGATGGTAGTCCAGAAAGTCCAGCGGCGAAGAAGGCGCCTGCAGATTTCCTAGGGGTTGCATAAAGCGGCTGATGAAATGAACTTGAACGGGTCTAGAGGATTCAGAATATTACTGTACCCTGCTCCCACTATTTCCAATGATTTTCTGAGTGTATAATGCCCAGACGAACTAAATTCCAGCAGATCCTGCTATGAAACACAGATACCCGCAGTAATGAGGATGACGGAAAGGGGGTTGGTGGTCTATGAGTAAAATTGCTTTGGATTACACTGCTGATGTTCTTGAGCCCGCTAAACGATCTACGACCTAAGACAGACACGTCAGCGGTTTGCTTGCAGTCTCCTCCTGGTCACTTACTGGTCGAATGTATGGCAGTGACAACACGGTACCAACGAAAGGTAGCTGCCGCAAGAAAGTCAAAACTACTGGAAAGAAGTCACTGGAAAATTCAGATATGAGTTAAACACGAGTGCTCCACCAAAGTAGTCTTACCCGAAAAGATTCAGGAATCCAAAAGTTTCTACGATCATCCCAATGAAAGGGTACTTGAAGAAGACAAGCATAACACCACCCAGGAAGCACGCCGTTCCGCGTAGTTTCTGCTTGCGAGCAAAGAAATAAAACGTTTTGTGGGGGCCAATGATGAGAGTGAGGCCCGAAAGGAACAACATCTGTGGCCAACCGTCAGAACCAAGAGGAGCAAGGGATGTAACGGTACACCAACATTTCCGAGTGCAAGCAGAGCAGCGTCAAAGAAGAGCATTACACCCAAGAACATGAACAACGTCCCGAAGGTCGTGAGCGCGACGCCGATTTCTGGCCACGAAGGTCTACGTGTAAGTTGGTAGGTCAGCCGGCGTGCCATGTAAGTGACGAACTTTGTGCATCTGAGAGCCACATCTTTGAAAATTTCCTGGCAGATAAAGGTTGTGTGGAACTGGTAGAAGGGTCAGCTCACTATGCGTAGTGTTGGCGGCGCGTGTTGGTGTCGTGGAAGTTATTGATCATGGGGGTAGGCAACGCCCTGCAACAAACTGTGACACTTATATAAGCAAAACCCCCCTATTTCTGTGATTTCGCCGACAGACAATGCATATATACGATGAAATAAAGGTAAATCTACCTCATAAACTATGGAAGTGTAGGGTAAAATAAAGCAAATTATAACCTAGGATTGTACTCTAATAAATGAGCGAATGATATGGCACAGTTTGTGCAACAAAGATCGATAGGCGTGACTCGTAATTCACGTTCCTAGGGGCTTCCTTCTCGTCGAATGCATAGGTACTCACGACGGGCTCATAGAGCTTCGCTCCCCGCAAATATTTTGACCGGGTTTAATGTCAGAAACATTTGTTTAGGTTTATTTTAAATTCTTTGAGTGTTTTCAATGAGATCTCCCCAGTAGTACCTCTGTATTTCACTCGTTTCTCATTATATAAATATTTCCTCTGGACAAATCATTCTAATGGTAATATATAGAATACTTTAGATTGATGAATAAGTACCTTAGCTTCGTGTGTCGCCTCCTGTACAGACCTTAGGGGGCGGACCCGTGGAAACGTACACCCCAAGACACGTCACTTGGTCACTGCCACACGCATGATCAGTACCACCCAATGAAACAGTCCGTCAACACATTCATTCCTGTCGCATAAAAAAATATCTACAGTTCCTATGAATTCGGGTCTGCTCATAGTTCCATAATTTTCAAGTTGACCCAACCACTCAAGGTCGCATGATTCGACCATGTGTTTAGGCCATGAAACACCATCATGAGCATCTCATAGATAGAAAATAGTAACATACGGGCCTTTGTACTGACACACTGGGTCAGGCTGAACAGGTCCCGAAAGGAAGAGCAGGGTCCTTGCGTGAAGCAAGTTGCGCCTGTTATCAAGCTCTTCAAACGAAGAGGGCGGCAGCCATTCTCGTGGCACAGTCGCAGAAAGTGATCGAGAAGTGCGAGGATGGCTGGCGAACGATTCTTCCCAAAGACAAGATCGACCACTATCGCAATGCGACTTCAATGGCCAGGCGAACATAGAGCACAGGGGCTTGGCTGGTTAGTTCATGCTTGCACTAGAGCCCAAAGCACTGACTTACGTTGCCTGTTGTGTTCCGTGTATAAATGTTCTTCACTGGCCGTCCCATCTATTATGCAGGCTTTACAAGGTGTCTGGTGATGAAACCCAAGTGATGATAGGATGTATACAAAGGAGGAATAAATGTAGCATTCAAGTGCAGAATTCGTGTTCGGGTATCAAGAATACAGATAGTGCATGGGGTACTAATCATGGTGGGGCTCCGGTCTTGCATTTGCAAGCAAGAAGCCCACTGCCTCACCGCTTCTGTTCCCTGGCAGCAATGACTCTGTCATATGACGCCTTCAACGGGCTGGCATGGGTGAGAATGGACATATGAGCACTCAAGTAAGGAGGAGGCAGCAGTGGATGGACTGCCTCCAAATTGACGGAGCAGCCTGCAGGAGGGAAGTGTGCAGTGTGTTGTGGCGTTGATGGGCGTGTTGTGGGAAGGTGCGCCAGCGAAGAAAGCGCTTGGACAGAGGTTGAAGAGTGTGAAGACATAGATGAGAAGGTACGGCTACGGGCGTGTACTTTACTGAGGATATGAGCTTGAACCTGTGATTGACTCGGAAGCGTGGATATCGAATGCATGGAAGAAACAGAAGTTCGACGATTTGGTGGCGGCCGAGCATAAGTCGTCCTTACGCTCGATGGCGAAGTTGACGCCTTCTCAGCAGAATCGCGAGCTGGTGAAGAGACAGGGGATGCTTCCGAAGTGACAGTCAAGGGAGCGAGAGGCACCACTTTCGGTGACATTGGCATGTTCTGGCCAAATGACTGACCGCGAATTAGAGGATGTGGGCGTAGCGGTGCTTCCGATCTGCTTGTCGTGGAGTGCGTCGACGGAGGTCGCGTCAGCGATTGACGCTTATGCGAAGAGCGATGGTTGCTATGCACGGGTGAGGTAGTCGCCGAGCGGGTCTCCGCAACGCGTGATTCAGTGAAGAGAAACTGTGGCTGGGGTGCCTGCCCTGAGAAGATGATTGGTGGCTCAACTGCTGTTTGTGTGAATTGCGGCGCAGGTGCAGCTAGCCCAGCGGATGTTTTCAAGGGAAACTCAGGCGGACGAATAGTTGGCACGCGAGAGAGCGACGGAGGCTGAGCTCGTGGAGTGTCCGGACGATGTATAGACTCCTCAGCAAATGGTGTCGCCGGCATGACTTTGCGTTTGTCGACTGGGGTCCGCGACTGACCGCTGTCTGACCCAACACTATTTGGTGTGGCAGCACCGCTCTCGCTCGACACCCAATCGTCGTCGTCGTCCGCAGTAGGACTGGGAAGTGTAAAGCCAGCTTTGGCTTTACCGCCTTGTTGACGCTGGTTCGGGGGAGGTACATGGCGCTGAGCCAGGGCCTGTAGCTGTTCTTTGGAGGTCGCCCGCGCGACGCCATCTACCCGCGGATAAGCTGAAGTATGGGACTGAAACGCAAGTAAGGAAAATCAGATAAATCAATGAAAAATGACGATACATCAAAAGAGAGCATACTTCGTGCACATGTCCATTTTTCTTTGCTTTCTCGGGCAGCTTCTGCTGCGCTGGGTCCTTCTGGGTAAGGTGCAAATTTAATGCAGCCTTGGAAGACCCTGTTGAGGAGGAGCGGGAGTGTGTGCGAGGGAGGCCAGTCGGACCAGCACGGTGAGCCTTTGGCGGCATGAAGAAAGTCGTGCGAATTAGCTTTCCGCCTTTTGGTGCTTTATAAAGTACTGCTGTATCTCCTTCCGCAACCCAGTACAGGTGGACGCCCTTATCTACCTGCTTTCAAATCGCAGTCTCCGAGACATATGTGATATGCTGGATGGGCGGCGACTTCGAGAGGTTTCAAAGCCAGATATGAAGGTGCACAGCTACCGGTATGTAGGGTATTAGTGACTGCGCTCGCCGCCAGGACGCTAGGCATTCCACCACCGTGCAAGTCCAACTTTTGTCTCCTGTTGATTCGAGTCATCAGCTGAATCACAGGACCGCTTCACGGATAATTCAATCGCGAGATGTACCTAAACAAGTGATGTGTGCACTGCGGTTCATTTTTCAGACGTCCAACAATGAAGTGTAGTAGTATGCATGCATTTGATATCTGCTTCATATACGATCTACCTTCCTGATGGTGGTCCAGGCGTGAATGGCAGGGAGGACCCTGAATAGCTGTCCGAACATGCTTGCTCGCTGCCAGTGGAGAGCTGTTGGTCTCCTGCGACTGATTAGATGACGAGCTTGTCTGATTAGATCTGAATTGCTAAGACTATTCTGGAAAATGGAAAAAAAAAGGTATGAAAAACAATATCGGACAACACGTCCTTCATCCCTAGCACTAGCACATCCCTGTTATCATATTTGACACCCTGTTCTCAACATGGAGAGGGTGCATTTTCAGCAAGAGCAGGCAAGTCTCCAGTTAGGCACACCGTCCAGCATCGATCTCATGGAATAGTTAGATGCTCGCAGAGCTCAAGGACCTTGTCCAGAAGGGCTTGTTTACCCAAGTATGTCCCTCTGAAGAGCGCCATACATATCTTCGATGTCAGAGCTGAGTTCATGCAGGCGGAAGTCAAACAAATCATGAAAAAGCGAACGCTGTTCGAGACTGCCCTCGTGCGCCGGGTCGCAAAGAAGAGTGACTTCTTGCGGTACGTTGCTTATGAAATGGGTCTTGAGCAGCTGCGAAGAAAACGACTCCAACGGATGAGTATGTCCTCGTGACCAAGCCTCAACTTGCTTCCGGGAATATTCACTTGTGACGGACAGAACTTCCAAAAATCAAAGCTACAATATCCGACTACGCTCTTGTCCGAAGGCAGTTCCAGATATTCGAGCGTGCGCTGAAGAGGTTCAAGGCGGATGTGGGGCTCTGGATACAATATGTCCAGGTGGCTAATCGCGAAGGTGCACGCGCCTTGGTCGGGCGGATCACTGCACGGTAGGTTCCGATGCTTTACTGGGCATCGATTGCAACTAACAGAGGCGGGGACCACCAGCGCTCTACAACTACACCCTCATGTCCCTTCCCTTTACATCTTAGCTGCGTCTCACGAGCTATCTCACATGTCACCAGCTGCGGCTCGTTCTCTATTGCAACGCGGACTTCGACTAAACTCGGATAGCATCGACATGTGGAGGGAGTACATTCGGATGGAGCTTGGTTTCATCGAGGGGATGCGGAGGCGGTGGAACGTCCTTGGGATTCACACCATGGGCGGTGAGAATGAGAAGGCCACAGAAACGCAAACAGAGCTTGAAGTCGACATGGACGGAGCTGGCGAAACCATCATAATCGACGAACAAAAGGAACGACCGCCAGACGAGGTTGTCGCTGCCGAAAAGGGCGGGGGTGAGGGCGAAACTGCCCGTAAAGCGATCATGAACGGAGCGATTGTCAAGTCTGCTTTATCGAGTGCAGCGAAAGGTATGTTTCTTGCGGTTGCCCCCAGGAATGAGGCGGTTGATTAAATTCTCCGTGAAGCCTTGCCTAAAGTTGAACTGTTTTTGGAGCTGGAACCCCTCATTCGCGCTTACCCATGCCAACTTCGTCTTCGTACGACACTTCTGGACTATCTCTACTCCCTCCTTCAAGAAACGATACCTCATGATCCTCGTGCAGTCAAAATGCATGCCACCAGACGACTTCGTGAATTTACAACTCAAAAAGAAGAAGGCCTAGATGACTTTGATAGTGAACGTCTAGTCGATGCTCTTCAGGCCGCCAACGAATGCCTCACTACGGCCGTTAAAACCTCCTGGACCAAACCCAGATCCAATGGCAATAGCGGCACTGCTACTAGTGATATATCAGATATTTATGCTGAGTTCGTCCTCGAATGGTGTCGGTTACCGACACTGGAACCAAGCTTGGTGAGACATGGCCCGTGGATTTCGTGACTCCTGTTATATATTCACAGTTTATCGTCAGAAACAATATTTAATAGGGTCGCTACAGGTTCTGGCACAAAGCCCAGGCGCACCACCGATCTTGCAAGCTACTCACCTCCGTCTCCTATTACGCGACAATGCATCTCCCAAGAAAACGCTGAAACTTGCCAGGCGGTACTCTGCCGCCTCTACTTCTCCTGATGTATGGCTCGCCCGGCTGGATGCGGAGAGTACCAGCGATGAAGCTGATGTCAAGTCAGCCTGGGCATCTGGACGCGCTGCAGTGGACGCGAGCTCCGATGTGAAAGGCGCTGAAAAGGTTTGGTTGTGGGGACTTGACCACTGGCCAACTAACCCCGAAGTTCAGCAGGCTGAATACAAGGTGAAAATTTCGGTGTTGCATAGGGTTCTGCCCACTGATTTTCTTGCTGCCCAATAAACAGGTTTTGCTACATCAGAGTATGAAGAACTCGACCACCCGGCTTATACATGAAGCGTTGCTCCTGCGCTATTGTTCTGACGTGATTTACACTCAGCACACCGACAACTCCGCACGTCTCAAATCAGTGCGCCATATATCGACTGCGTATCTTGCCACTAAAGCCGTTTGGGAACGCGTTTTTGGCCTTGAATGCGCCCGCAACGAACTCGCAGATAAACCTATTCTTAGCGCGGTTTACGAATTTTGGCGGGCTCTAGACGGTGTTTCGGCGGCCTCGGCCTGGGCTGGGTGGTTAGTGGACCATGGCGATGGCAAGGAGGCGATGAAAATTGTTGCGAGGGCGATGGCACAACTTACTCCCGAGGAGCAGGAGCGATGTAGCCACGCGTGGAGTTCACGACTAAAGGGCGACCAGACGAATGAGGGGGATGGTGACAGTTCTAGAGAGGACATGCCGCTGAGACCGGATCTTACTTGAATCTTATCGTTCTGATGGAGAACATGGACTGGATCTGAGCTCGGTTCTCAGTTGTGGAGAGCTATATACAAATACGCCGTAAGCATATGCTTCAGGGGTCCAAGTGGTCCATGGAATAAATTGAATGTTAGCAGGATTCTGATTGCCTGGCCTGACTCACTTGGGCCTGCCTCCCGAATGAACGAATCGATGACTCTCGCCGACTTCTTGAAACATTGCGGTGCCAGATTATTCCAGTGCTAGCAATGGCGAGTCAGCTCGAGTGGAGTCGGGGTGGTGCACATATATACTGAATGGTAGCATTAATCTAACTGCATACACCACCCATCCTGGCGGCTTCAAGTGACCCCAACACCACGTCGGGCTCAAAAGTTATCATCGTTGGCGCAGGTATCGCAGGTCCTGTACTTGCTATCTTTCTGAAGATGAAAGGGTATGCCCCTATCATCTACGAAAGACTTCCCGGCCCGACAGAGAGTGGTCTCAGCTTCATGTGTGCTGCGTCTGCCCTGCCATCGTGCTGAAGACGGAAATTTACCATCATTCGTTTCAGGTTGCAGCCAAATGGCTTGCGGGTTCTGTCGCTAATTCCTGGTCTCGTCGAAAAAATACCAGGACAACCTCCCCATGGGCAAATTCACTGTTCCTCCCTCGACGGCTTTGAAGAAGTACTCGTCGACGAGGACTTCTCAACGATGACGCAGCTGTTTGGTTTTCCGCTAATTGGAGCGAGGCGCCCGGAGTTCCATCGTTTGCTGATCGAAACTGCACAGCAGTACGGCATCGACGTTGTATGGGGTCACCAAGCAATCGACTTTGAGCAAGGGGACGGTGAGGTGCATGTCAAGTTCGCAAACGAAACCAGCGATACTGCAAGCTTTGTTGTTGGATGCGACGGACTGCATAGCGATACCAGAACTGCGCTTTTCGGTCGCGAGAACGCTGACTTCACGGGATTGGTGCAGGTAGGTGACGTCCTGCTGTGGACCCCAACCGTCCTGAATCGGTACTATCTGCAGTTTGGAGGTCTTTCACCAAGCCCACCCGCGCTACAGGGGAAATATGCCTTCGTCAACAACTATGGAAATGGCAAGCACATGGTTGCCTACCCCGTTTCACCTGACAGTTATTCCTGGGCGTGAGTGGCAATGTTTCAGCATCAAGGCATCTTATGAATTTTGCTATGCCAGGGTGACTCTCCCCGAACCTGAGGCAAAAGAAGAGTGGCGGTCGCAAAACACGAAAGAACAAGACGAGATCAGGCGCGGGTCCCTGAGCGATTGGGGATTCGGCGCTGGAGAATTAGTCAGAACTGGAGTCAAGATCGTCAAGGTCAGTGTGAACAGGCTGTCTGTACTATTGGGTGGCGCCGATTCGTCAATTAGTATGGGCTGTATGACCGGCCTGAACTCGAGTCATGGTTCAGGGGAAGAGTCGTCCTTCTTGGAGATGCCGCGCATCCTACTAGTCCGGTCAGTCCTTATTGTCCTCTGTTTCCACCGTGTCCGTACTGAGCCAGGAGCCAGCATCTTGGACAAGGTGCAAACCAGGCACTGGAGGACATTTACCACTTGGTTCGTCTTCTGAAAAAGCACAATCCATCTGCTTCCCAGCCCTCCACAACGACTCTCGAGCAGGTTTTCCAAGAGTATCAAGGTCTCCGCATACCCGTTACCACCAAGTTGGTAAAGGAGGCAAGGAAGCGAGGCGAAGTCCGGGTCGTCTCTGGAGTCGAGGCCTGTAAAAGAAGGAACGAACTGGTAAAAGCTGCCTTCAGCGACGGAGGATTGATGAAAGCGCAGGCAGAGTTGCTTTCTGGTCCGTTCAAAGAGAGTGAATTATGACAAGCGGATGCCCTCGCTGTATTCGATCTCGGCCAAAGTAGCGTAATCAGATGGGCTTGAATCATTCACTCAAGTGGACAGATTAGTACAGAAAGGTGGCGTTGGTGTGCCTTCATGCGTCCCCATCAAGATATGAACGATGCCATCCGTATAGTGGGGAGCATGTATCGCGCATGGAAGGCACTGTGGGAAGGGATGGGGAAATGGGGAACAAACGAAATATACTCCATGTTCGCGCAAGCCAATGAATGCTAGATGCGCTCGAGGGTTTAAATGCCAAAATGAAGAGGATAATGCAAGGTAATGGATACAAGAGCAGTCGTCTACTCGTCTGGCACCTCAATCTCACCAGAGTTGATCCCATCGATGATGTCGTGAGGAGGTTGGCCATCGACCGTGCATCCAATACTCTGGGCAGTTCCCAAAATCTCCTTCACGCCACCCGCCAAGTCCTTTGCTAGTGACTTGCTTTTCATCGTCCGAGCGATGTCTAAAATCTCGTCCAGGGAGACGTTACCAGTGTGCTTGATGTTTTTCTCCTTTTTACGGTCACGGGGAGGCTCTGAAACGAGCAATTAGCTCTGCGCATCCCAAACAACCAAGTAGATAATAGGCACCCTTGAGAGCCCGGATAACCAGAGAGGAGGCTGAAGGCACGACGGAAACAGCGGCTTGTCGGTTCTGGATCGTAAGCTGGACCGTCACCCGTAGACCCTTCCATGCCGATGTTGCCTTTGCGATATCTTCTCCGACCTTCTTTGGCGACTAGAACGGATCTCAGTGACTCAGCCTCGTGGGTGTGTTTCCAAAGCACACACCAGACCAAGAGGACCGATCTTGGGGGCAAGGGCAGATGAAGCACCGACTTCACCACCGGTTGCCCGCAGGTAGATGATTTTGACTTCACTAGGGTCCTGTGAGCGGATGATCAGTGCTTCTGACCAACGTATCGAAGATGTCTGCCCACAAATTTTGGAGCCATTCTTGAAACGAGCGGCGATCTGTTATCTGGAGGACACTCACGGGATGGTAGGGGTGGCTGAGAGAGTAAAGTTCAGACGCCGCCGTGGTACTATACAGGTGTTGTTTACTGAGAAGTTGTTTGGCATTGTGTGCCACCCTGGGAAAGCTTGTCAGTGTCAGGCTTATCGAACATCCTCCACAAAGCTAGCAAGGCAGTGAGTGCAATGGGTGCATGGACTCCTCAGGAAGGGTCGCTCTACCCGCTGCATTTGAAGACGCAGACATAGATAATCTTGCTTTGCTTATAGGTAATCAATCTCTGTCGTTGACTATATCCTGGGTGATGTCTGAATGTTACGTCTGAAGCTGACATGCTTGATCGACTTATCACTCATAATGACCAGATACCCCTACTGCCGTATGTTTTCCTAGTATTGACGTCTGAACGTATTTGATCCTCCGTTTATGCAGAGAAAGCCTCACGCGGTTTCATTCAAGAACTGCTCCTGGAATCAGTGTGCTCGATTATCTTCGGCGCATAGTTAAATTTACAAAAGTGGAGGTACGTGCTAGATTCCGTTCGCGAATGTGCGGTTCGCCTGAAGACCATTTTTCCCACCAGAAATCATGCCTTTTGCTCACCCTGCACTACGTCGATCAGATCTGTGCAAGGATTCCCGTCTTCACCTTGACTTCCCTCACCTGCCATCGATTTGTCATCGCCTCCATAACAGTCTGCAGCAAGGGCCTCTGCGATACCTTCTGCACTAATAGCCTTTACGCACGAGTCGGGGGCATTCCCGTCTCCGAACTTAATGTCCTGGAGCGCGAGTTTCTGCGCATGATTGATTGGCGATTAACGGTTAGTGGCTTTCTCCGCACCCCACCCTCCCCCTTGTTCGTCAATCTATTATCGTCTTATATCCTTTCATGGCTGCCAGTCTTGACCCTTGACCCCTTCTTATCAGTGCACGCGCGAGGTCCTCCAAGAATACTACGTCAATCTCGTCCGCACAGATAGCAGTGGGAGATTCTTCATTGATGGGGCTTCGACCCCAGAGAGCTGCTCGGAGAGCGATGCCGAAAGTATGGCATCGCGATCACCTTCGCCAATGCAAGGCCAGATACAGTCGCTTACTATTCGCTCGCACCGTGAAGGCTCGACCATCCTCATCGACACGGCGACACTTACCCCTCAAGCTCCTCAAGCCCCCACCATCGAACAAAATATGGCGTTTGCAGATTTGCAGAACTCGCTGGGGGGAAGGTTCGGCACAACTAGTGAACAATCCTAGGGACGGGAGTCTCACTCATTCCTACGTAGAAGGGACCCAAATGTAATGGATGGACAGTATTGATCTACTATAAAGCTTGCACACTGGCCGAATAGGTGCAAAGATTGAACACATTGTATTCGCACGAAATAGACAACATGCTAAAAGTGCAGAGAGAATCAAGGAGTGAAGACGACGATTACTGAGTGGTAAGGCCTGTAAGGAGTGACTCTTGGGTGCAATTTACAATATTTATGTGAATGATTGGAGGGATGGGAAGTATTACAGTCCTCATGGAGAGCAGTGGCAACAAAACAAGGAATGTGATAGGTAAATCTTATCAAGTTTTTTTGTGCATTTTGCTGGTTTCGTGAGCAGTCTTGTTTATGATTTTCCTGGATGGGGTCGAGATGAAAGAGCTAAGCACGCATCGCCAAATACGCAGAACAGGACTGACTTCGCACCGTAAGTATGGCTACCTAACAATACACGAACGCGAGCGACAGCGAACAGCACAAACCGCCAGGTCACATGCGATGCCAAGAACCTGTACCACACAAAAGAAGCCGTGCATAAGCTAAACACACGGACGGATGCAGCGAGAAGGAAGAGATGAGGTGACGAGGCAAGAATCTATGTCACTAACATTACATTTCACCGCCTCAGCGCAGAAAGCATCTTCGCCAGCGCGTTGATTTGGCCCTTCTGAACCTTCTTCGGTGCACCGTCACTGCCTGTATCGCTTCCTTCGCGAACACCATCAAGATCGGTGGTGGAAGTGGCTGCGTCGCGGCGCTGATGTACAGGTGGCTTCTGAAGAGCACCTGGCCGCTCGCTGATGGTGTCGAGTTTCGAATCTTTGGGCTTACGCGTACGAGGTTTGCGCTGGGGTGGCTGACCAAAGATGTCTCCCACTGGGTTCGGATGCAACTGACGCGGTAACTCGTACAACGCCCAAGGTACACCAGACATAACTGTGGATCAAGAATAATCAGTACGCTTGCTGTCGATAATGACCAGGCAAACGACGTACTCTTGACGTTCTTTGGGACGACCTGTTGTTCCCCATTGTTTACATTGGCGTCTGCACCTGCAATCTGACCTGGTGTCTTGCACTGCGCCCTCCAGCTCCCACTCGATACACTTGTCGCCGTTGTGCTGACACTCCGCGCACTCGAGTTGCTGTACCTTGTAAAGGCACTCGTGGACGTGCTTGCACTCGAGGTTGTCGACACCGAGCTACGCCAGTTACTCTTGGCAGAACTAGATGCAATAGATGATGCGCTAGAAGCAAGGTCCACACCCCAACCGCACGTCGGTTGAGGAGACAGTCCACGAGGACCTTTGCGTTCAGCGCCGACACCAGGGCTGTTAGCTACAACGGACGATGCAGAGTTGTACGTATGAGCATGGCCCGAAGATGGCCCCCACGTGTTTGGGTTGTAGGGCTGAGGACGGCGACCACGGGTCCAGGTGGTGGCCTCGTCGGCTGGAGAACGCTGTGGTGTAAGCGGTGTGCGAGTGTAGGGCGACTGGTGAGCTTGCATGCCTTGATGAGCTGCAGGAGGAGTGGGTACTGTAGTGGATGGAGAGGGTGACAGTCCCATGATCAGACTCGTCACATTGCTCGCTGTACCAGGAGCAAGTTCCTCCACAGGCGAAGAGTTCCCTTTCCCTCCAAAGGAGATCTTCCATTTGGATGTCTTCTTCGCGACGGCGGGAGCAGCAGGAGGCGAAACAGGAGAAGTTGATACGTCTGCAGCGTTGGCATAAGCTTCCACGAGCACAGGGGGCACCTTTGATGAGGACCTGCTTGCAGCACAGCTAATATCCACGACTGGCGAGGACACGGAGGTAGAGGGCAGCCTCACGTGCGAGGAAGAACGCGAAGCCAGGCTAATTTCCCTCGCAAGCGTTTGCGAGGCCGAGGCAAGCACCTCCAAAGTCCCATCCATTGTAACTCCATTGGCGACCACCTTGCTTTTCCGAGCTCCACGACGTCCGCGTTTCTTCGTGGAGCGACTGCGTCCATCGTCAAGCTCATTCTCCATGTCCACGCTCTGGTCAAGATCAAGATCTAATTCCTCCGCGGGATCGACCTCCTCAATGGCCTCGACGGTCGCTTGGGGGACATCAAAATCGGGTACTGTCTCCAGACCCAATCCAGTCTTCTCGAACGCAGGACAGAATGACGGCGCCCGCGATAAGCTACGAGAATGGATGACGGGGGTGCGGCCACCTGCACGGGAGGAAGGGCGACACGATGGTGGGCATGATGAAAGGGAATGACCAAGGGTCATCGATGACGTGGAGACAACACGCTTGTGTCCAGTGACAGGCCTGCTCATGGATGAGGACTCGGACAAAAAAGCAGGCAAGTCCTCGACCCAAGCACCGAACTCGCGGGCAGTTACAGGCATCGAGGTGGTTGCAGAAAGGGAAAACGAAGCGGACGGAGGAAGACAAAAAACTCGTGTTGCCAGAAAGTCAGCCACCGCAGCAGTCATGCCGGTGAAACGCTGCATAAAGAAGTTCGGACCATGCTGGCGGAAGAGGGTGAATGAAGAGCAAACGCCTTCAGCAGTGTCCGTCCAAGGATTATAGTGATACAACCTGTGATACAACAAGTGGATAAGCGTCCTGATCAACAGAGGAGCGACGACTAACATGTTAATCAAAACGATGCCCAAAGACCACACATCTGCAGCAGCAGGGCGGTATGTCGGAGCGACATTGTTCCTGCATTCGAAGCTCATATACGGAGCACTTCCACAGTCCATATCAGCACACTCCGCTTCCGTTGTCGAAAGCCCAAAATCGGTCAACTTGACGACGACGCGACGCTCCCCGTTGACAAACCCATCTGTCACAATGAAGTTCTCTGGTTTGATGTCCCGGTGGAATACTCCCTGCTCGTGACACGAGGCTACAGCATTGCACATCTGTGAAAACATACGAGCAATGAGACGCAGACGGGTGGGGCTCAGCAGTTGAGCGGGATGAAGGGACGCAAGGAGCGAGGGCGTCGGTGGTGTCCGCGGCGGCGAAGAATCGTCTGGGGAGATTGGCGTCGGTTCGTAATGGTCACGTGCCTGTTCCAGGAAGTAGAACAAATCCTCTCCGGGCACATATTCCAACAAGAGAAGCAAGAAAGCTGGTGTCTCGAGTGTGCGGTAAAGAGTCACGATGTTGGAATGCGGCCGCAGGGACTGGTGAATGGTGACCTGTCGGAAGGAGCTCAATAAACACATCTACTAAATTTCCCATGGGGGACTCACTTCCGTCATCTGCGCGACAAGGGCCTCTTCATCGAGATCAGCCTTACTGAGACACTTGAGAGCGAAGTCGCGGCCATAAGTCACGTAGCTGCGAGACGGGGGAACTTCTCCAAAATCAAGTACGCCACAATGGCCGTCATCAGAAGGGACTGTACGCGACAGGACCTCGCGGACGAGATAGACTACGGCATATGAGCCTGTGCCAAGTTTCCGGACGATCTCAAACTCTTTGGCAAGGTCGAAGTCATTGTTTTCATGAGTAAAGGGCGCTGATGCAGGACGGGCGAGCTGGCCCTGCAAGGAAATACCTTCGCCTATGAGGTCGCCTGGAGCGAGAACATCCTCAATAAACACAGAGGTGGAAGATGATCTGCGCGTTGTATTGGGTCGAGTAGAGGCAGCCGATTTTGGAACGCGGGGACGTAGGGAAGATGATGCTGGAACAGGAAGCGAAGATGGGAGAGGAAGAGGACTGGAAATGGAGAGCGGAGTGGTAGGTTTGGTGGAGAAGACGGAAGGTCGGAGGAAAGGGGAAGGGAGCGGTGAGGGGGAACGTGAAGGGGACAAAGTTGGAAGTGGACTGGGAATAGAAAGTGGTGAATGCTGTATGGAGTGGTTTACAGGTACTTGGTGTTGAAACTGAGATTGTGGCTGTGGTTGTCGTATCAGTGGAGATTGTGAAGAACGAGCTGAACGAATAACATCTTTCGTAAAACGCTTGTTGAACAAGCGGGAAGAAAGCTGCTGCTGGGAGTCATTAGGGCGGGTGTCTGATAGGATATCTTTGCGGGCCTGCTGGGACTTGTAGGGGAGGGGAAGAGAGATTGGCTGTGCTGAGTACTGCAACATGAGCTCGTGCAGACGGGAGACAGACAAATAATGGTGATAACGGCGCTGCTGAGGACGGGAAGCGACGTGGGGAGCGAGGAAATCAGACGAGACCGGCTGTGAGTCTGAGGGAGCCAGGGCCGAGATGCATGCAGCAACGGGAATAACAAGAATCTAGTTAAGTTTGAAGAGGAAGAAAAGAGGAGGGTGGCAGGATCTGTGGGGAAGGGAGGAGAGAGAGTCCAAGGAGATGGGACCACGGGAATCGTTCGATGAGCCGGAGAACGAGAAGCGGCCCGTCGTCGCTGGGGAAGAGCTCGAATCTGAGGTGATGAAAGAACAAGTGAGAGAGAGAGAGGAAGAGGAAGGTATAAAAGACTCACGAAAGCAGTTTGGTGACTTTCAGACGTTGGGGAGGAGAGGAAGGAGATGTCCTGAACGGACTGACTCCAAAATGAGGATCAAAATCACCAACGCAGTTGACCACATGGCAGCAGTCACACTTTGTCACAAGGCTCCCATATTCGGCTCGTCTCCCGTGAGGGCTTATCTCACTGAACAACCTCGGGTTCATCTGAGGTCTCTTCCCGAGCCATACAAGGCAAGTTGACCCACGAACCTCCCAACCCTGTAGCAGCATCACCTCATTCCGCAGCCTCCCTCTTAGCCCCGATTTTACATTAATATTAATGTTGCTATTGTCTCTTCACGCACGCCCTCTCCTTGTGCACGCTTATCTGGTCAAATATATTCAACATCGCTTGTCTTCACAGATCCATGATACTAGTGCTGGGAGATTATTAGATGGCGTATGCCCAGCTCTCCCTCGAGTTCGCCCTCTGGTAGCGTCACATGATGCATGTTCCCAATCCATCGAGATCCCAGACCAACCCGATCTCAGTCCAGTCACCCCTCCCTTTTACGTCCCACAACCCCGTCAGAACACATGCACCATATGGTATCCCGAATCTAAGACGTTGCACCGCCCATTTATAGTCTCTTGTATCACCTGCTCTGCCAGTTGCCAAGTCAGGGTTTCGTGGGTCTTGGCTCGCTCTGGGCGTCGATACGTCAGCGGAATCTTCTCGCACACTCGACGCCTGCTTGTGTGATATCCTCGGATCTGCTGGCTTCCTCGTCGCCCGACGTGGCGCGCATTGCAAGTCGACGCATCACGTCTAATGCCAACAAACTCGCGAGCATGAATCTCATAGTCACCCATCTGAGGAGTAGCCGTGTCCATAACGGCGTGGGGCCGCCCCCAAAATGGCCAATGATCTAATTCACCCGACGTCGCACTATTTACGAGCCAACTCATCAGGCTAAGATATGATTCCATTCTGTCCTTGTTCTTGAGCCCTCTGTTGACCAGTCCGGCCCGTCTGCGACCTTTGGGTGCTCCGTGGATCGAAGTTAGGTCGTGCCGCGGACAGGGGGTTGGAACTCGGAGGAGATGCCGCCACCGTCTGGTCTGGTGACGTTTTGAAATCGATTAATCAAGTTCTTCTTTGTCGCCACCTTGTAAACGAATTCTGATGAGACAATGACA
This sequence comes from Paxillus rubicundulus Ve08.2h10, assembly GCA_000827395.1. NCBI lineage: Eukaryota > Fungi > Basidiomycota > Agaricomycetes > Boletales > Paxillaceae > Paxillus > Paxillus rubicundulus. Next base: position 28,104 of record KN824885.1, on the reverse strand, counting down.
TTGTTCCTGCTTCTCGTGGGCGCTGCATACAGCTGTTCGACCGTTTCTTCGTGAATGTTGAACGTATTGTACCTATGCACATGGGACTAGTAGGTCTGATCTGGGCATCAATTTCTACAACATAGCCGAGGTGTAACGGCCCGAATATTGCTAATTGGTTGGAGCGTGTATTTGTTGCGGAGCGGTGCGCATGTGCACGCGAAGCTTCTACATCTCCGCGCAAGTCGGACCATGACTGGTAACAACCCGAGTGAGGCTGCATGCAGGCGTCTCTTCCACGTACGCATCCACGAATATTTGTCATGCACGCAGTCTGCGATTCAGGCACATCTATGGGTTGTAATTCCTATCTATCGAGACGGCGACACGCCTCCGGACTTCCACGCGGTATCATCCAGCCAAGTTCATCGGGTGCAACTCAACCGCTGTCGCCTTGATGAGTCCTTCGCCTGTCCAGAGGCCTTTAACTCGCGTCAAACGATTTGTAATATTTGGACCGTCGCGAAGAAAGACCGCTGCCACTGGCGGACCTTCCAAGTTCGCATTTTCCATGTCTTTGAGGCCTGCAACACCTTCTCAGCTAGGGTCTCCGCGTTGGTAGGTGCGCACCAGATAGGTATGTCTACCTACCCAGGAAAGACAGCCACCCACCGGCAGACCGTAGGGCCTTTACGCAACCCAGATGACTACAGCGCACAGATTCGCGCGCTTCCCCTTTAGCCGATTTGACGAACCCACTCACCCGTCGTAGCATCGTCGTCGGTTACTAGCTCAAAGTCACTAGAACTTGAGGCATGGATGACATTCCTTGATATGCTTGCTGTGTCCTTTCATCGCTGGGCATCGTGTACTGCCTTGGGGACGCAGCCCGCGCATTGTTGATCGAAGCACATGACGCCAGTGTTCAGGTGCGCATTCACACCCATAGGTGATGGCGTGCAAGGTGGCTTACAACTCGTTCATTGTGGTCTGACAGGATTGTGGCACACATACCATCGACCGTGACCAGTGAAGGACTTGTAGTGGGTTCATTACGCCCGAACAAACGCCGTGTTTGATAGGGTGGCGATTTGGAAATATGCCTGGACGGTGTGCCCACCTCAATCGTACCACATGCCTGAGCGAATACCAGGCCGTTTCGCCGGCTGAGGCCAAGTTCTCCTCAGCCATAGCTACCCTACCTCAGGCCACGTTCCCCTTTGTGCTCATCAGCCTTATTCCCTGACACTCGAGAGCTGTTCCTGAAGCCTGCGCCCAGTTATCAACCGAGCCACTAGGCATCGTTTTATCATGGACTAGTGCATCGCAACGTGCCCGGCGTACTTGGATGAAAGCCTCGAGGCCTCGCTCGTCTGTGAGAAGCACAGTTCCTGATCGTCATCATTGAATTCCGGATACAACCTTAGGTCAACTTGAATTAACCAGATCCGAGAATGAGTGGTTGCCAGCAACCCAGGGAACAACTAGCTGCGATCAGGGGCCCAACATTGTCCTGACCAGCTTGGTCGCGCAGTTCTGCCTGTCTGTGTGTCCTGGCAGTGACTTCATGATTCTCCAGAAACACCCCCAGCTGGAGGTAGAATGTGCGTTTTGTCCCAATTAATTGGAGTGAAATGGACGATCTCATGGTCTTAAGCTCGTTTTGAATCCACCTCAGTAGCAAGGCGGCCATATGTTCTATGCATGAAGGGTTGTGAAGAGCCGAAGAAGGTTACTACCAATTTTGTACTCTGAACGACCCTATCTCGAAGCAATATTTGATTGATGCTTGATTGATGCCGACTGAGTCTGGCTCACGCAAATGTATGTATCGCAAGGACTAGATAGCCGCTTCTCTACTTTGCAATCTCTGCACCGATGCTTCCGACACTCCGCTGACCTACCCAGAACGTTGGATGAGGACGGTGTACAAGCATTGTACTGGCACTAATAGATGTTACCTAACTCGGATTGCGAAGATCATCAAGAACTCCCACAGACTGCTGTAACATGTATTTGAGTTCTAATCTCACAGCTTCTGAGCTGTCGTCCATCGCGTCTTCTTCGCTACAATCCTGGTCGACGCCTGTGCGTTACAGAGACGATGAAGCGGATCTCAGACACTGTAACCTCGACATTTCGTATCACCATCAAGGATGGGCATCCTGCCGCCTGTTCGCCCGGAGATCCAACCACCGTTTACAGCGACACCTTTGGATTAGGATGGCGTCTCGGGATCTCATATAATAAAAATGAATGGTTTGCAAAAGTGCGCTTGTATCTTGACCACAACCACTCCCACACAGAGAAAGACGAGGCCCAGGTCACTATTTCATTGAAAGATAGTGAAGATAACGTGGCGGAAGCGTTCAAGGAGAGAGTGACCACGATCTCGGACTTTGGCCACGGTCAGCCTGCTCTCCTTGCTTCATGGGACCCCGCGCACATTGCCGCACACCCCTATGTGACGTTAACGGTCGCAACGAAAGCTAGAGCCTCCCGGGTTCTCGCAGATCCGTCGACTGGTACTGCGCTGGCACTGAGGCAGTCCATGGCGGGTGGCGATTTGGTGGACACAAAGTTCTATGTCTTCTCCACTAAACGCTCAGGAACCTTGGCTGCTAGGCCACGCATCGTGTACGCCCACAGCCCTAGCCTCAGATTGATACTGCCCAAGTCCACTCCAGGTACGGCTTACCTGGTGGTCGTTTGGCACACCGAATTCACGTTTTACTTGATAGGGGGGAAACGGCTAGATGGGCTAGCCGCACCTTTCTTTGTCAATCTGACGAGCGAGCTCAACAAGGATTCTGTATTTCATGCATACGATTACGAGCAAGATAGCGACCTCGATGAAGATGAAGACGACGACGACGACGACGACGAAGAATCTACCACTGGCAACGGCGCTTTCCCTGGCCGGTTTCAAGCAGGGGCATCTTCACAGCGGAGTGTGTAGGCTTCTTTTTCGATGCGCTCAGTCTAACAGCTACCGGTACAATAGGGAGCCCAACCCAGGCAGGTTACTCTCGTGATACCACGGTTGGGCCCTCAGTAGAACCTCCCCCATATTCATTCAGTACTTGTCAGATGACACTCGTCAAAGGCATAGCATATAGAACGTCGGTATCGTCAACAGATACATGCTATTCTGAGTCTCACATATTCTCAGGTGGTTTTCGTTCATTTATTACCGCTATACCGGTCAGGTCTCCTTCCTGCCTTTGAAGTCGCAGGGTTCTGGGGTCTCTCGCCACAGCGAAGTACTGGATTGCCCTCCCCCTTGTTCTCCAAAGTCTATGTATAGACTTGCCATCAGCGTAAGACAGGTTTCGCGGTGTGTGAATATTGACTCATCTGTGCACGGCAGATCGGAGACGAAAGGTTGCAAGAGCTTGCCTTTCGGGCCATCAAGGAAGGCTTATCGAAGGATAACATCGTTGACGAAGCTTTCACCTGGTTCACGGCTCAGTACGTCGCCAACATTGTGTCTCTTAGACGCCAGCATATCACATTGGTCCCTCACAGGTACTCTGAAATAAGCGAGTTTGAGGTTAAGAAAGTGTATGAACTTCGCAAATTACATGAAGTTTCTTGGGCGTTGAGGCTTCAAATGAAGGCGGTGGCATCGGGAGCGAGGCCGTGGTCCCACGATGTCCTCACCGCGGTCATGGACAAGCTAAACCCCTCTTGAGACAACAAAGTAGTCTTCCCTTTTCTGTACCACGAATCCCCAGTCTTGTCTCCAACTTGAAGTGTACTAGTGTTGTAACGTCGCTTTTTGTCTGCTTTTTGTATTTCTATCACCTCGATTTTGCAATAGCATTGGTGACTAGTTACGAAGATACGCCACCCAGCCGTGGGAGAAGAATCCTGTCGATGCGAGGTACAATTATGGTCGCCCACTATCTTTGCCAGCAGTTAACAACCTGAAAAATCCGACTTTCAATTGGTCGACTCACGACTCATGAGCGGGTTAGCCCAGCAGACCCCCAGCTGTGTCGGCCTTCCAAATGACTGATAAACGAGGGTACGCCAGTGGTACCGATTAATACTAAGTTGTACAGGGGGGGAGGTTGCCAGGGTCGTGATAACATGCGTGAGCCCTTGCTTGACCTCAGCGCTATCAATTTCATGTCATGCCTCGTATCCACCAGTGGGAGGATGATACCACAGCTGTCCATATTAAATCCATGAACGGGAACCTTCTGGGAGCTAACACCATGAAGTCCATCAGAACCACGCTTAGACCAAGAAGCTCCTGGACCTGGAGCAGGATGCTGAAAGAGTGGAGATCGACTCTGGTTCGAGGCTGGGAATTCCGGAATGAAGAGCTCCATGATGGTGCTAGCACCCCGTCCCTGTGACAGAATGCTGAGGGAACCGACAGCTTACCAGACATCGAGATCTATGACTGGCGAAGCCTTGCAATGAAGACGAAAGGTCTGGGAGACGAGTCGATAAAGACTTATTGTGGGTACTACCGGGTACATGCCAACGCTCACAGAACTCGGACCTGGCATGGCCAGAAGGTTCCGCCTCCAAAATTCGTGGAATAAATAATTGTGTTTACGTAAATAAACTCTAGATGATCTGTCCATGGAGATCAAATGGAGATCGTCTCTTCAGAACCATGCATAAGCGGGGAAAAATGCTTTTTCAAGCCCTGTCGTACACTGCCCAGTCGACGCGTCCATGATCTTATGGCTTAGACCTTCCAACTTCAAGATGCAACCTGAAGCTGTGCACAGGTGAGTCTTCTTCATAGAAATTGCACGCACTGTGGTTGTGAAACTCAATCGAGCCTTGTGGAGACATTAGGCTACTACAGTGATAGTTGTCACGCATAAGAATCTTCCAGAATCGATGTGCCTCGAACTACGGCACCCTTGCTCGGTCATCCCTGACTTCTGATGGGCAACGAGGCCCATCCACCCGTGCAACGTGCCGCGTCTCGTGTTCATCCAAGGATATCTTCTCCTATCACCGCTCAATGTTAGTGACAAGTATGGTGTGGCCGAGTGCTTCGTCTAGGAGAGGTCATTGCGGCCATTGTCAGGCTAAGGCGAGGCAATGATCTTATTGCCAAGGATCTGGGTGAGTTACGCCCACAGATAACCCTTTTGTTCTTCTGCGTGCGTGGAACCAGGTGGGACACAGTATTTACCTTGAATCATTAGGGCAAAGACAGCTCGCGTCCCATCAGTCATCCCTCCATCACGACCTCTTCCTCAGCATCTTGAGTGTTCCTATGCAGAAAATTCAGGAAACATGGACGTCTCAATCTGTTGCAACGACCTTCGAATTCCTTCAATTCCACTTGCCAGCGAAAGGGTTGCCAACGAAAAAAATATCTTCCAGGGTTTCCACCATATGTACTCAGTCCTGCGGACCAGGCTGGGAGCTGGCGCTGACCATGGTCCCTCAGCGTAGAATGCATTCTACAACTTACCAACTAGAATTCAGGGCTCGTGCCTCGTGCCCTTCTCTCGAAGCAACGGTTTTGAGCGTACGAACGATACTGTCAAGGTCAAGCAAGCGTGTTGCCGCTGAGAATCAGCCAGCTATGGACCGGCCTGCCGAGGAGTTTGCTTTTCCAGAACAACAGATCTTCCTTGGCAGCCCGCTGGGGTCAAAAGTTGCTGTCTTATGGTCTGGCGCAGACCCAGATGAAATCAGCGATGTCAATATTACCTTGATGGTTACCGTCACGGGTTGGTCTGAAACTCCTGATACGCTGCTCGATATCGTCCCCTCGCTCTTCACTCCTCCTTCGACGTCTGCGGCATCTCCTCCACCTCAGTGTCCACCATCAGTCTTAAATAGCGTCCAAGTTTTGCGAGTTCTCGATCGATCCCTCGGCGACGGAATATCTTTCGATGTAAAATTCCTTACCAACTCTAAGCGTCTGTCTTCCGGAAGTATCTACAAGCCGCTTCCCACCTATGCCAATTCTGCCGTCTTGGAAGAGGTGTGCCCAAAACTGGACACATGTGAGTGGCCAAAAACGTCATCTAACATGCAATGGCTCATTTTTCTCTCGTTCCAGTATTTCCTGGAGGTTTGGTCTGCATTACCGAGGATGATTTGCCGCTCCCTATCCTAGCAGATTATGATGACGGCTATGACAGTGATGTTGATGACGATGAAGGCGTAATCGAGGATGCCCGCAGCATGGTTTCAGCTCAGGCTAACGAAGTCGAGAGAAGTGCTCAACCCCAGGATACGGCGAGCCCCGCTCCCCCTGTAACCAAGACTGACCCTGGAGATATTCCTGGTAAATGTATGTCGTCTAGGGGTATATTCGAACACTAACATTTTTCAGATGCAGAATTTGATGGACTATGCCTGATAAGTGCGAATGACTCTCCTCTGTGCTTGATTGCCCCTGTATTCATGCATGTCTTGTCCCCGTAGGTTCGAATCGTGCAGACACTGTGCTGTCGCCTTCGCCTTCAGCTGACTCCATCGCCGATTCGGACTTTATTGAGAGCGCGCTATCCACACGGACCTCTCACCACGAGGCAGGTGTCCAGTTGATTCACGTGAAATGTGCTGCGCATAGAACGTGAGCGAAGTTGACTTGCGTCGCTGTGTGTCCCGTCAACGTTCTTTTAGATGGCGGGCGTTCGTGTACTACTGCTACACGGGGAAAGTAGCTTTCTACCCCCTCAGATCACAGATGCCACGGAACAAGTTCCCGGAGGTCGCTGGGGCGCCGCCTTCCTGTTCGCCGAAGTCTATGTACCGCCTGGCGGATAAGGCAAGTTCCGATCTCTTTTGGATGAAGTGGAGTTGGTGATGTACATGGGGTAGCTCGGCCTGGAAGACCTCAAGAATCGCGCATTTAATGCAGTGAAGGCTAGGTTGTCGAAAGTCAACATCGTTGATGAAGTGCTTTGCTACTTCACTTCGAGGTTCAGTTCTTATTAGATTGTCATTGCTAGTCGTACTCACGATCCTTCCCGCAGGCACCCGGACATCCAGAAAATGGAATTGGATATACTTGTAGAAAACCGCAAGGAACCTGAAGTCCGGCGAGCTTTGGAAACAAATATAGCTCAGTTGGCAGCGGGGCAGTCACCCCACTCTGCCGCGGCTTTTGCTGCTCTATTCCAATTGCTCTCCGGGGCCGGAGAGGCATGAGGTTCAAGGCGTAAGACAATAGTGGAATATGCACCACCATGGGTTACCAGTTATCGATAGTATGGTCACATGCTACGTACACTCGCCATCACATACACTTTTCCACAGGGGAAAAACGATCAATATACGATCCATGTAACACGAACCATTCTCTGGCAATAATTCCTAATATTAATGACAGTTTCGTATGCCTTCATGGACCACCGGAGACTACCGATGGAAAGGCTAGACGATATCCTCCATGTTGGTCAATATCGCTACTCCGCCAACGGGAGGGTTTCAACCTTGGTGTTGGTGCCAAGGAGCGACGGGGTCCCGTGCAGGACTTCGACGGCAGATCTAGAGTTTTCCAAGCGACGCATTCACGATGGTGGAATACAGACGCATGTGCTGAGGTAGACTACGGGTCCCTTCTACAGAGGATGTCAGGCTTCAAGCGGTAAGTTTTGCAGGTCGTAATCTGGTACTCGGTCTGCCAACTTCAAGCTACTTGGAGCTGTGCACAGGCGTCTTCTTCATGGGCCGGAATTGCACCCACTGCGGCACGCAATCGAGTCCTGTGGAATTAATACCGTAAGCAATAGTTGTCACTCATGACTTCCAACATCGATGTGTCTCTGATCATGGGACCCCCGCTAGGTCCTCCTTGGCTTCTGATCTGCAACGAGGCCCATCCACCCGTGCAACGTGCCACGTCTCGTGTTCATCCAAGGATATCTTCTCCTATCACCGTGCAATGCAGTGACTTCGTCTGAGGGAAAGCGGCTCTTGTCGGGCCAAGGCGAGGCGATGGGTTACGCACATAGATAACTGCCCCTTATCTTCTGCGACGCGCGTGCGTGGTGGCACCAGGTAGGAAATAGTACTTACCCACAACGGTTAAGACGGACACAGCTCACATCTCATCAGTCATCCCCTGATCACGACATTTTCCTCAGCACCTTGAGTTTTCCTATGCAGAGAGTTCAGGAATTATGGGCGCCTCAGTCCATTACAACGACTTTCGAGTTGCCTCTTCAATTCGAGTTGCCAATGCAAACAAGAATTACAAAGGTTTCCACCGTATGCACTCAGTCCTGCGGACCGCGCTGGGAGCTGGCGCTGGCCATGGTGCCTCCGATGAAAACGCGCTCAAGCATTGGTGCAACTTACCAACTAGAATTCAGGGCTCGTGCCTCGTGTCCTTCTCTGGAAGCAGCGGTTTTGAGTGTACGGACGACACTGTCAAGGTCGAGCGAGGGTGTTGCCGTTGAGAATCAACCGGCTATGAACTGACCTGCCACAGGGCCTGCTTTTCCAGAAAAACAGGTGGTCCTTGGCCCACTGCAGTCCGTAGTTGTCTTATGGTCTAGCAGAGACCTGCAAGAAATCCGCAACGCCAACATTACCTTGTTGGTCACCGTCACGGGTTGTCGTAATACGCTACTCGAGATCTTCTCCTCGCTCCTCGCTCCTCCTTTGACATCTGCGGCATCTACTTCACTTCTATCTCCACCATCCATCTTGAATAGCGCCAATTTTTTGCGAGCTCTCGATCGATCCCTTGGCGACGGAGTATCTTTCGATGTAAAATTCCTTACCAACTCTAAGCGTCTGTCTTCCGGAAGTATCTACAAGCCGCTTCCCACCTATGCTAATTCCGCCGTCTTGGAAGAGGTGTGCCCAAAGCTGGACACATGTGAGCGGCCACAATCGTCATCTAATCTGCAATGGCTCATTTTTCTCTCGTTTCAGTATTTCCTGGAGGTTTGGCCTACATTACCGAGGATGATTTGCCGCTCCCTATCCTAGCAGATTATGATGACGGCTATGACAGTGACATCGACGACGACAATGAAGGCGCAATCGGGGATGCCAGTAACATGGTTCCGGCTCAGGCTAACGGAGTCGAGATAAGTGTTCAGCCTCAGGATACAGGGGGCCCCGCTCCCCCTGTAACTATGATCGATCCCGGAAATATCCCTGGTAAATGTATGTCGTCTAGAGGTATGTTCGAACACATTGTTTCAGATGCAGAATTTGATGGACTATGCCTGATAGGTGCGAATGACTCCTCCGTGCTTGATCGCTCCTGTATTCATGGATGTCTTGTCCCCGTAGGTTCGAACCATGTAGAGACCGTGCTATCGCCTTCGCCTTCAGCTGACTCCATCGCCGATTTGGATTTGATCGAGAGTGCGCTATCCACACGCACCTGTCGACACGAGGCCGGTGTCCAGCTGGTTCACGTGAAATGTGTTGCGCATAGAACGTGAGCGAAGTTGACTTGCGTCGCTGCGTGTCCCGTCAACGTTCTTTTAGATGGCGGGCGTTCGTGTACTACTGCTACACGGGGAAAGTAGCTTTCTACCCCCTCAGATCACAGATGCCACGGAACAAGTTCCCGGAGGTCGTTGGGGCGACGCCTTCCTGTTCGCCGAAGTCTATGTACCGCCTGGCGGATAAGGCAAGTTCCGGTCTCCTTTAGACGAAGTGGAGTTGGTGATGTGCATGGGGTAGCTCGGCATGGAAGACCTTAAAAATCGCGCATTTAATGCAGTGAATGCTGGATTATCGACAGTCAACATCGTTGATGAAGCACTTTCTGTCTTCTCCTCAAGGTTCAGTTCTTATTAGATTGCCATTGCTAGTCGTGCTCACGGTCCTTCCCGCAGGCACCCGGACATTCAGAAATTGGAACTGGACATGCTCGTAGAAAAACGCAAGGAACCCGAAGTCCAGCAAGCTTTGGAAACAAAGATAACCCAGTTGGTGACGGAACAACTACCGCACTCTGCTACGGTTCTTACTAGTCTCATCCGGCTGTTTTCTGGGCTCTGAGATGCCCAAGGTTCGAGGCGTAGGTCACGTCAGGAGTCAGGGGGGTTGTAGTGACTTAACTTCCACATCTTCTGGGTTCGCAATCCTTTTATCGCACACGGCATCTGTAATACTTGTACATTTCGTCACTGCTTGTAACCTTGGGTCGCCCAAACCCTACCCGGTAACCCCCAGATGCCACCTCGCCTGACCACTTCGTCCATGCCATGTGTATCAACCCTAGGCATTGACTCAACTTTAACACCACAGTCAGGACTGGTATTCCCACTCCTGACATTGCCCTCTCCAAATGAAACGCGGAGCTCGACCAATCCCGCCGCTGGTGCTCGTGCAGGGCTGGAGAGCACGATCATTGGCGGTGGGCGAGACGAGACAGGTGAACTCGTCAGCTCTATACCCATCCCAGCCATGCTTATGTTGATCCCAGGATTCATGCTCATACTCAATCCTGGGATCTCCATCTCCATCTCCATGTCGATGTCGGTAGATCCAAAGAGACTACCAGCACTGGAGCCACCGGAGACTGGAGGGGGGCCGACACCGAGCCCCTCGAGTCCGAAATGAGATGCGCTGAGATTCGTCTGTGCGAGTGGAGGCAGAATAGTCGAGGGGAGGTACACTGACACAGGAATTGACTGTGGAGTGACAGTGCCAGCGAGAACAGAAGTCAATAACTCCACTGATACTGAGCCCTCCCCTTCTTGACCCGAGGTAGTGGTTGGTTGAACTGACGATGCGGTCTGTCCTTGTGAAGGCGGAGAAATTCCGTCTGGTTGCCACTGGAGCATACCAAGGAGTTCGTTCAACCAGCATTGCTCTCTTACAATCTAGGAACAAGGCTCATCGGATCAGCCGAGGTCTACCAGTTGATTGGATTGCAGAGCCAGCTTAAGCAAACATCACGTACTTCTAGAACACACGAAACCTGGTTTGCACTTTTCACAGGAACCTTCTGCAATACAAAGCCCGGTTCTTGAGGTGCTGCGAGCCGTAAATTGAGGGGCGGATGAGCCCCGCTCGGTGATTTCTGACACAGAGTCAGTATATTGGTATGAATTTCGAGGTGATTTTGATGGCGTACTTGGGTAGCCTTGTAGTATTCTACGGGTAAACCCTCGTTTATCTTGGTAATAAAATGTTAGCCGAGGAACTCGCGTAAACAAAGCAAGGTAGTAGAAACGTCGATTCTGGGTGATATGTCAACGACGGCACGGCCAGACAAGAAGGCATCGATCCATGTCCAAGTATCTTCAACCGGCGCTGGCCAGTGGACATGACACAAGAGACCTGGATAACTTTTCGTCAAATGATTCCTTACTATCCCTGAGTACTTGCACACGTACAGGAAAAAATAGCAGCAGCCTCGAGATAGCCACGCATACAATGCAGAAATTTGTACCAGAACCAATATGGACATGTGGTCGTGATCACACTCACCAGTAGATCCACCCAGCTACCTCCGCCATTGTGACCGATTGACTGAGAATGCGGTGGACCCATCATGAATCCATTGAATCCAAGCTGACCCATGCTCATTCCTGAGACTAGGCCAACAGAACCAAATGAACCCATGTTTCCCAGTCCAGTGCCAGCAGATGGTCCTGGCTGTGCACTTATGTTCATGAGCGCGTCTGTGTCTATATCTGCCCCTATGGCATCTTGTATTGCACGCATACGACTTTGGGAGATGACTACTCCATCCTTCGCAGAATAGGTCCGTGACCTCGATGGACGGTTGAATTCAAGGACCCAAGTATGTGAAGGAAGGTCGGGGAAGATGTGGTCATTCGGAAAGTCCGGCAGTGAAGATACGCCAAAAACCTCAGAAGAAGGAACGAGTTTTAAAGAGGCGATGGTTGCACCATCCGAATCTTTAGAAAGTACCGATGTAATATGTGCATTGGAAACATCAGTAGGTCCAGTGTATGTTCTGGGCTTCTCGCCCTCGGGCGAGGACCGCAGGAGGCGAAGATACGTTAAAGGAGAAAGCCAGACAAGGAGGGAGAGCGATGGCGTATTGAGGTACGGCAAAGGAAGAGCATGCTGAGTTAGCATTTTGTCAAGAGGTTGAGATTTCGGTCTGTCCCAATCCCTTATGGTCAATAGGATCTGGTTGGAACAAACAAAAGAAAAAACGACGCACCCAGTTGATCTTTGGGCATTGATGAAATGTTGAGCTATGCTGTCGGGTTCCATAAACCACCGAATACCGTGTTCGCCTTCAGCTACTGCTAATGAATCGAGCATCATGAGGTAGCGTAAATGGTCTTGTACGGCAAGGGCGTGGTGAGCAGCTTCTATCGACGGGTCCTCTGCTTGAGGGTAGTATACTGCAGCCAGCGAGGCGCGTCTCGCTGCTTCGACCCATCTGGCTATATCCCTTGCAAGAAACGCGTCCAATTCTGGTATTACGGGTGTCCCGATAGCAATATTATTACCAACGGCAAAGGAAGTCTTGACAACTACTCCGCCATCGATGTCGACATCAAGGACAAGAACTTTACCCGCCAACACTACGGTCGTAGTAGATGACACGCCGGAACTGTCGATAAACGTCTCCATGCCCTGCGCACGACCCCATTCCTCAAGCCTTGTAGGAGATGGTGGGGCAGTGTCGGGGAAGACAGCACGTCGATCCGCGGAGGAGCGTGTGAGGGTGGCAGCGCGCGAATGCTCAATGGATGCCGATATAGCAGTGTGCTGCTTCATAAGGCTCACAAGTTTGGACGTTTGGTCTGAGGATGGTAAAGTACTCAATTGTGCCAGCCCTTGACTGAGCTGAGCGGTCGTGTTCAGTATGTTTTTGAGTCGCATCACAGTCCTCGAATATGAGTTGCTGAATGGGTGAGCACATTCGTCAGATGTGGGCGGGGTAACAGCATCGTGCACCGCAGCGAACAGTGATGGCCGTGACATTGAGACTGTTCAAGAAGGCAGTGATAGTCCTGGCGTAGTCTCCCCTTATAGACTTGTAGACTTGTGAGATAGGGCTCATACAGTTCCATCCAATGTGATGTGATGTGACATGTGTGTGACATGGCTTAACAGATGGCAAGGATAAGTCCTTGCTGCTGGACTATGTATAAAAACAGGAAGGAGCTTGGTGCTCCACAGATTGCATTGACTAGAACACATAGATTTGTATATTCATACAAATCTATGAGAGTACAAGTGAGAGGTATCAAACAAAAGAAACTATTGGTCATTAAGCTCCTTGTTTCCTCACTCAGAACATTCTGAGGGACAATGACAAAGTGGGAGTTGACAAAGTGTACAGTGAGCTCTGGAATCCAGAAACCTGGAACACACACAAGAAACATGAGCAAATGTAACATTTGAATAATATACCATTTTATGGTGAGAATAGTACAACTCATGACACTGTGACAACATGACTACATATGGATGGGATTATTAAACTATAACATGCTATTACAGGCATTGCTGTAGAGTGGCTGTGCCTGTAACAGCATGTTATAGTTTAATAATCCCATCCATGTGTAGCCATGTTGTCAGTGTCACAAGTTGTGCTATTTGTCACAAAGTCTACACACCTCCCTGTCCACTATCCTTGATTTGGGCATGACCCGTTGGTGTAGCACCATAGCTCTTATTTCTGTTGAATAGCAGCTGTACTGGTACAGCACTTTCACTTTGCCCCTGCAGAGACATCTTTCAGTCTTTCGAGGGTAGATAAGAATTCATCATCCCAAGTCACTGAAATATCAGTGTTCAGTGAATCACTGACTACTGGTGTATTTACTACCCACAGTGTAAAGTATCCTCACAATATAACACCATGAAAAGGGATTTGTGAAAATACAGTAGACTTTCTCATAATGCATTGGACTTTGAGATGGTATGCACTCAGATGAGAAAGTCCACTGTAGGTGATACTAGGAGAAAAACCCGTGGCATTTGACGCTCAACACTCACCACCTGAAGTTGTCCGGGTGGTAAATCCCGAGTTATGCCATCATGCACCATCTCCACGACGCAATCGATTGAATTTGGGCAGCATTTCCCGGAGATACTCGGCATGTTTGATGCGCAAGTCAGCCTCCTGCACCTTCCCTCTACCACTCCATATTCGTCTCTCCGAAGCTGGGCCATACACGGAAGTGTACTCCTCCAAAATCTCATCCTCGGTGGGCACGACCAGACAGCCCGCCCCGATCACACAAAAGTTGGATATTCGGACTGTGTGGTGCACACGCGCTCGGGTGGAAATGGTGTTATTAGTGCCTATAGATGGAGATTCAACGCCTAAGTTACGATGGAGGTCAGCCAAACGTGACATCCAAGAAATACGAGCTCATGAACGCACGACAACCGATCTCGAACAGGTTATTATCTCCTATACGCATCACTTCCTTGCGACGGTTGACGATAATGGCAGCCTCTTCGATGATGCAACCAGAGCCAATGACAATGGGTCCTCCAAGGGCAAAGATAGTGGCTTTGGGGTGAACTACCGAGCTTGGTCCAATGGTGATGTCCCCTTTGAGGTCAACATCTTGACAGACCACTGCCTTCGAGTGGATTGTGAACTTGTCTCGGCTGGAAGGGTTAATCAATTGGGTGGAAGTATTGGGCCGCTGGGCTCGCTCACATCGGTGGCATCAAGGTGAACGTTGCAACTCAAGGCTACTTTTCAACCGTTTGGGGTGACCCTAACCTTAGGCCAGAGCTTGCAAGTCAAGTCTGCTGGTGCCATTGTTACACTGGGCAAGGGAGGAAGTCGCGAGACACCGAATCAACGCTCAGAATACCATAAATACGCTGATGGCTGACTATAACTCTCCTTGGATGAGATGTCTGCATGTCAGCCGCAACCCCGAATCCTGGACCTGCGGCCAACAGCAACACATCGTCCTAAACTGAGTTGCCTCTAACTCGCGGACATGCATGATGATAGTATTAAGTCATACTCGGCCGAGTGCAGTACTCTTTTGAGTAGCTATGCAGCTGCTATAGCCTCGATCTCAACTTCTGCTCCTCCAGCGAGCATCCCTGTTTCGATGGTAGAGTGCGCAGGCCCGAGCTCTTTAACCAACTACCAAAGAGAACTGGCACCAACCCGGAACGATAGATCGAAATGTACCTGTTAAGTCGAATGTCGCATTCATGCGAGAAAGTCACGAGCAAAGTTCATCAGGTTTACATTGATCTTGACCACCTGGTCCTAGGAAGAAACAGTAGCATTCAGAACGTTGATGTTAGCAATACACCGTGTCTGGTGAAAATATCGCTGACAGAGTCGTGCACCTCTTCTTGATCCAGCATAGCTCACAAAGGTCACTTCACTCCTGATACGATACTACCCTCCCTGTCGACGGGGGTTTGGCCACTGATAAAGATTAGGCCAGGCACCTTCACTGCATGGGCTGTCAAAGACATCAAATTTCCATGGGTCTCGTCATCTATGAAATGATGGGCTGAAGCGCACAATAGGGTTGCTTGGGCTGCTCCGTGTTGTCTACCCTCTCGACGGCGGACATGATGGTCAAGAGAGTCGAACTTGGTAGGGAGCTGGAAAATAGTGCAACATGTGAACGATATAAAGGGATGTGAGGAAGCGCTGGCACTGCATATCCTGTGGGCTGGATAATCAATAGCACCAATTACACCGTGTGGTCCAAAATCACGTCAGTCTTTTCATCTGCCCAGTTCAAGTGCAAAAGGTCCAGGTACATGCACACATGACAAGGCGTGCGATTGCATGTCAAAGGGTTGAAAGGGGAAAAGGACTCCGAAGTTGTCCAGATGAGCTAGTATTGGCCGTGGAGGAAAGACGCCTCGGAGGAAGCGTGGTGTTGTGCGTGGCGAGAGCCAACAGTGGCAAGATGCTAAGATCCCTTTCGGATATTTTCTAATTGCCATGAAGACTGTGGTCTCTGTACAGACCTGCGCGTCAGGGCGTCTATTCCAAGGTTATTATTACACAAGCACACGACTTGAACGACATCACTAAATCTTAAGCGCGTCAAACCAACATTCCTCTGTGGCATTTGGGTCAGAGCCGTGCCAATCGATAAAGAAAGGCCGACGTACGCGATACCTGCAGTCTGCAGAGTTCTGGGGGGGAAGAGTGTGAATGAGGCCTAGTCTCATACATAAACAAACTAGACTGACGAAATGAATCCACAAAACATGGCCGACGGAGCGAGCGTTGCAATGGTCTTGGCCTGGGAGGGCGCGAGGGCGCTGAGGACACCAATTTGGATGCCCAATGAGCCAAGGTTTGCGAATCCACAGAGGGAGTACGACGCGATCGTATATGCGCGTGGCGAGAGGGGGCTAGAGGAAGCCTGGATGGCTGCAAGTTCTGGATGGACTTGATTCAGGTGGCCTGGTGCCCGACGTTGATCAATCACGCACCGAGATAAGCTGCGAACTCGTTTTCGATAAGCTTCGTGGCAAGCAACTGAGAGACACGGAGAATCTCGGGGGATGGTACACCTGGTCAGGAGTCTCGTAAAAAACCAAGCCACCCTCGATTTGGAAGTACGCACCAATGAAGAAAGCAACAGGGTATCCAATGTAACCCAGAATAAGTTGTAACGTAAGTTGATGAATTCCAAACCCACGCCCAATCCAAGTCAAGACGGCGTTGATGGTTGCGACGAGAGACAGAATGATGAGCACATTCGTCCTACGCGAATCAGTCAAGATTGTCGGCGAAATGTTCAGCCGGTAGAGATAACGTACAAAATCTGACCCGCGACATTCAAACCGAACAAGCCACCCCGGGAGAACGCATGGAGTGCGTTCACAGGGGCATCCTTGGCATCTTCTCCGCGATCGACGACAATGCGCCCACGGGTTACTGGCTCGTCGACTTCCGGTATTCGCATCTTGCTAATGGCTATGGAGGCAGGAATACTCATTACAGAAGATGTCACGAGATTCTGGGCCGGAACGCCGAGCGAGACATATGCACCAAAGACAGAACCAGCAATGGTCGCGAATCCTGAGCAACCTCTGTCAATAGCTTATAGGATTTCCTGCCATGGAGCACTGACCAGATGTCATGACGACATGTAGCTCAGAGGGAGTCATGACATCGACATAGGGTTTGACCAAGCAAGCGGACTCGCCTTGGCCGACCCATGGTGACGCAGCTGCCACAACAGCTTCGGCACCAGAAACATTCATGAGCTTGAAGAAGAACCATGCACTTGTGGGGCGATCAGTGACGACATCTAACGCACGAGCAAAACATATTTACAAGCCTTTGACAACCCATTGCATGACTCCGAGCTTTGACGTGCGTCAGTAGTCTGCGTTGTCAACGACCACGAAAACGTACATAGTAAAGCATTTGCACGGTTGCAATAAAGAATATTAGGGATGCAAACTGCGGTCTGTCAGCAATGCGCGAAAGTCGTACAAGAACTGACGACGAACAGTATTAACGAAGAACCAGTTTTTCGCGATCGTCTCGGCATCAAAGAAGAACTGAGCGCCGACTTTTGCCTCATTCAGGAAGTCATACGCAAGATCGGCAATGTAGCGGAAGAATGAAAAGCCAGCACCAGTCTTCAACACGAACAGAGCAACAATTTGCTGGAGAAATAGCCCGACGATGATAGTAGGCCTGGAAACTGTTAGATAGATGTAAACTTGGTCAAGAGCAAAACTCGTACCAGGATATAGCGGACCGATTGACGGAGCTCAAGTAGAAGATACACTGGAATACGAACAAGCCCAAGACAGATATTGCTCGGTGGGTATAGTCACTGTTCTGGGGGTCGATCAGTACTGTGGCCTGTCCCTTGCACACCTGTACATACACCAGTGAGCGGGAAACCAAAAGCGGATCCTAACACAATAGCGAGGAGACAAATCCAACCGGCAGTGAGCCTGATGTTGCGGGGAACACGATACCAAGGCTCTTGAACGAATGGAACCCACACAGCCGACACTGGCCGTGTGACGACAGAGTTCGGGATGAAGCGGAAGGCGATGATGCTAGTTCGAGCTTAAGTCTGACTTTTTTGAGAACGCGTACCATGAATTGGCACTCACAACAATAGCGACCAGGCGAAGATTGTCTGCACAACCCTATCGATGTTTTATTTATTTTAGCAAATATAAAACACCAGCAATAGAAGACTTGCCATCTGCCGCGCGTCGCCTCAAGCACTGTAGCGGAAACCCACCAACCAAATATCAAGAGCGCGAGGCCAACAAGAATGAAGACGCGGAGTTTCCCGTCGGAAGTTGTTGTGCGTGCTGCCTTCACGAACGCTGGGGCGCCTTCGACATCTTCGGTGGGTTGCTTCTCCGTTACGTCACACGCACTAGACGTTTGGAGTTTCCTGTGGATTACCTGCTGGTCACCGCCTGTCGCTGGGAGAGTTTCAGACATTTCTCTGCGAATGAAGGAAGGGAACTGAAATCAAAGCCACAAGCAGGCTTTTGAAGCGAGGGTTGGCTTGGGAGCGACCTAGTGACCATGTGGTTTCGTTGATCAGAATAAGAATTTCGGCGCCTTGAAAAGGCCGCTTCATGGGGTTTATCTGGCTAAGAATGGCCAGCGTACGAAAAGGTCAATCCAAGGTCAGCGCCGCCAGAGACTATCTTGACGCTCAGGATTCAAATCTTCAAGGAGCGCTACACTATTAAAGGCTTGTTCAGCCAATGGGAGACTTGCAAAGTGCAGTGCAACAGTAACGTTACTCGGCGACTTTGCAGATGTGGCTGTTACTCATTTACGGCACATTCCAAGTCCCACATGCGTTTGATGACAAGCTTCATTTTTATCACAGCCATACAATTTTGTCCGCGGATGAACGTTTGAACGAACAACTACACCTTCAATGCTTTGATCATCTTGCCACTTGCAATCGCCAGCCATTCACCGGGGGCCGTCGAATGTCCCGTGTTCATCGTCATGCCAGGAATTTGCGGGGACCACGCCAGGTTTGTCACCTCACTGCTGGCAGAGTACGCCATGACAGGATCAGTGATAACTCTCTTCTTCACGTCGGGTCGGGGCGAGTTCAGCCGCGAATTTGCCGTGCGGGGTGAGGTCGCTGTCTGTGTGTATCCAGCAAGATCCCAGAGCAATACTTGACAATCGTCACCTGCAACCGTGTCAGTCCTAAGTTTGGCCCCATCACTAGATCATTGTACACCTACTTGCGGTGGCAAGTAGAGGTCGCTCGGTTGTGCTCCAGCCCATGGCATTTACTTGGCTACGGTGTCCTCTCAGCTCGATGACTGGCTGTCCTGGACTTCGCATGTCCAGTATCTGCACATCCGTCCCGTCCATGTGGAAGGTGGACATGTAATTCGAGTCGGCAGGGTTGAACCCGATGCGAAGTAAAGGTGACGTTGGGAGACGGGTAGATGAGGGCGGGGGTGCCCCCTTCGGTGCGGGTGTCTCATAAAGGATGGTCGAGTGCTCGAGACTCCGCAGGTCGAAGGCTCGAAGACTTCCGTCAGCACCTACAGAGACGAATATATCCGTCGATCCAGGAAGCCAGGCGACATCGTAGACCTCCCGATCGTGTGCAATGAGCTGTGTGATGGGCGTTGCCGTGTCGATATTCCAAACAGTACATGTCGTGTCGATCGACGACGTCACGACGAGACTGGGCGCTTTTTCATTCCAAGAAAAGCTTGTCAACGGTGCTCCTGTGTTTTGACTCTGTACTTTCGACTGCTGTACTACGATGAGCGTAGAATAATCGACGTGTAACACATAGACCTACCCCAGATAAGGCAGTTTTGAGACTCAACCGATGTCCACCCCCACTAGGCTGTCTCCCCACATACGCCGACGACGCTGGCGGTGCATCTCCAAAGTACTCCCAAACTCTCAAAGCGTCTCCAGTTGTAGCAAGCAACTCGGCAGATGGCGCTTTTCCTGTCCAAGGGAAACCTCCTGCGCTTGCAGGTTGCCATTGCAAGTTCGTAGCGGGGTATCCGTGATTTGCCTCGACGAGCGTGACAAAATCAGGGTAGTCGGTGTAGTCGTCCTCCACAAGAACTCGCTCATCCTGAAGCCCTACGATTGCGATCCGATTCCGAAAATCTTCTGTGAAAGAGGCGATACCGAGGCGAAATGCGGAGCGAGGGCGAGACTGGTGACCTGGCGCCGTCGACTTGCACCAGTCGATGGCATGGACGGGCCCTTGTTGCTATCAGACTGCTATGTAAATACATGCATAAATGTCGACTCACAGGGCGCTTCGTACTGAAGCAGTGTAGTTTGTGTCATGAGAGGGATCAAGATATCCTACGCTGCACATGCATGCATCAAATATTTAGGTTAACCTGTACATATAGGAATGCATGATCCAAATTTCAAATTTTCACCACCAGCTTGCCTGTGAATATGAAGCAATAAAGATTGTTCACAACTGCTCAGTCGACGACATTCCATGTAGTAACCTCAGTGATCAGCCCATTGAAACCACACCGCATGATTGCTGGTACGCATCATAATTTACATCAAAGCAGCTATGTACAGGAGAGCATAATCGAAGGATGTCGTATGGCAGCGTGATAAGATACGAGGAACAAGGAGAGCAGTGAGACATTCGCAGAAGTTAGACAGTGCATCGAGTGAGAGTGCCGAATTGTCGATTCAAGGGCGGTGAAGTCGAGTACGACGAAGGGGGAAATATGGTTGGGAGCCGCATCGACGAGTTGCTTCGAATTTTCAGGAAGAGGTCCAGAGGCAAGGCATAAGCACAATTAGTATAATAAAAGAGAATAAAAAGGGTTTGGCATGGACCAGTGCAAGAATTTTGAGATTAGTCGGAGTCGACCATGGATATCGCGCCGCACTGTTCGCAAAAGCTCCACATCGTTCTTGAACCGTCAGGGCCAGCGGAACACGCGACACGAAGTTTAGGGATTTGGGAGCAATGCGAACTAAGAAAGTCAGGCGAGAATGAACGAACCATGTTGTTATCAAATCACTGCGACAATCAGGCGACATTTGTTTTTGCTTACCCGTGGTGTGAGAAGCTACTGACAGGCTGCATGAGGCCGACGATTTTAGGGGATTCTGAAGGGTCAAGAGTAGGCTGATGAGCACTGTATCTGGGGTAGAGAGCTGCACCACATAATGTGAATCAGTCATCAAAGAGGGAACATCAATGCTCACGAGAATTGTAGTCGACCGCTTCAAGCGCGCCAAAGGAGCTGCTGGAGGTACTGGCAGCGGACACAAGGCGGGTGTGATGACTCTCAAGGGAAAAGTGTTCCGAGTCAGAGGAAGAATCAGACATAGCGACGTCATTGTCGGGCTCAAAGCCGGGAAACGGAACCATTTTCAATTGCTTCGCCAACTGCCAAAGCCGTCAACCCCCACATCGAAAGAGGGGGATGGAAAAGCGGACGAACCTGAGGAGAGTCTTCGGTGGAGTCAAAATCGAACTTGCGCTTCATCGCCATGGTAAATAACGAGGGGAGTGTTGTTTATTTGCTCAAGGGAAGAGTTGGACACAGTGGTAGCGGTCTTGAGAAAGGAGATTTCTTGAACTCACGCTGAAACTTATACGGGACCGAGTTTACAGGTATTTGCGCTTAAGCGCGGACTTTCTACAGCTAGCGGAGCTCAGAAATACCTGTGCCGCATCGTCGGCGCTTCTATATAAGGAAGGTTACGACGTGCCGCTGCTTTCCTATTGGACGCGGAGAGAGAACCCCATATCTCAGTTGCCATTCTTGGAGTAGGAGATCTAATCTCGGTATTTTTTCCCTGATGTAGCAAGTTACGCTACTTATGTAATTTCCTTGGTAATTTCACCTTGTTTCCTGAATCCAATACTGTCACAATCTGCCACCAGTGACAGTGTCACGCCAATCCACGAACACAAAGGCCACAGTTCACGCCGACGTCGAACGTCGAATCTTCAAACTCGTCAGACCAACGTCAGACTACTACACCACGGCGATGGACCCGTCAGATATACCACTACCACCTTTCTTGGATCCCGTACTTGACTATTTATCTGAACGTCTCCCACCAGAGCTCTACTCGTTTCTGAGTTCATTCTTTTCCCATTCCCTCGCCCTGTTCACCGCGTTCATTTCACTCGTGTCATCTTTGATTGCATCCAAGCCCTGGGAATGGGATGCACAGACCATCCTACCGCCTCTCATCAGCTTCCTAGCCGCATATCTTGCACTGGTCAGTCTATACAGAACAACAAGCTGGATGTTCCGGACCACGTTCTGGTTCATCAAATGGGGAACAATCTTCGGAGTTCTAGCAGCTGGTGCTGGGTGGTACATGGGGAATCAAGGTGCAAGTGGCGGAGAAACCGGTCTTGCATCGACTCTGGGAACTATTGTCCTCAACATGCTGAATGGAGACCAGGGCGCAGCTGGCGCCCGTCGACCCCCATCATCTCGTGACCAAGAGAATCGTCCTAAACCCTGGGAGTCCTTCGAGAAGCCCCGACAACGGCCGTATCAGGAGGGAAACCGAGAGGGAGAAAACGAGGCTCAGCAGATCATGTCTGATATCATGGTAGCTGCAAATCGTTTATTAGTAGGTGGTGGGTGGTGGGATACGGCGCGGAGTATTTTTGATGGAGGGAATCAAGAGACGAGGCAGGAGAGTCGCTCTCGTAAACGACAGCGCGCAAAGAGTAGCTAGTGGACGCTCTGAAGATATTTCATGCAGATCGCGACAAAAACTCTTATTTAAAGGGATGAATACGTCTGTCGAGCTAGAGAATCCATGATACAAGTCAAGTGTAGGAATCCTAATTGCTTCGCATCTACGCTTTGACGCCTTCGGTAGCTTGCGGGTTGGTGTAACGATAACTGCGATGAAGGTGAGAACGTCACCACAGGAATCCACGTGAATACTTACTGGGCGATCCGGGCCAACTGGCTCAGGCCTGTCGAGCCCACGAAGAAGTTGACCTCGACGTCTCGTTGAGACAACTAATTGAATAACATGGAGATGATGCTTACTGCAGCCAGGCTGTAATTGACTGGTGTGATGACAAGAGAATATCGCACCCAGATGAATCCAGTTGCCGCCAGAGCTGGTAGACAAATATGAGAACATGAATGCACAGGTGCGTTTCGCAGACACACCAATATTCTGGGATGCGCTCAATTTGTCTGCAGGTCGACTCATATCCTTCAACCCAGCAGCAACCAAACACCACTTCATCAACGGTGCCCAAAAGAAGACGGTCTTGGGGCCTGTTTCACCAGCGGATGTGCATGCAGGTGAGAAGATGCCCACCAGTCACAATGACGAAAAATTCGCGTTGGATCAGTCTTCCAGTCAAGCATGGAATCTGAATTGACAAACCGGCTGGATGGTTCATGAACGAGGAAAGCTTGGAAGCCCCCGCTGCTGATGCTGCGCCCGACATTTTTTATGGGTCCCTTGGTGGTGACAAGAGGTGTAGATAATTCAGAGCGTGACTAACATCGTGACAACTGTGATACTTTGTCACGGAGTCGGACGAATGCATCCGACAGCGTAAATGGCTGTCTCATTTGAAGGATACTAATATGTAGTAGCAGAAGGACTTGTACTTACGATAGGTAGTGGTGGTATACATGTGAGTTACGGCAGAGCACATCAGGATGATACGATGTCCACCGATCGTGGACCAACAGTCAGAAAGCGCTTCCAATCCAAGTCCCAACAAGATCTTCCCAGCAGCCAGTCAATTGCATGTGTTCACCGGGACACGTGGCCAAGACTACTGCGCCTCGCTCGTCGAGGGTGCGAAGACCTATCCAATCCTCGGTGTACAATGGCTGAAGCTCCATTGGCACGATGGGTTTCTCCTGGACTTGCAGTGTGTGGAGAGGCTCTTGGTCAGGATGTGAATCAAGAATGGTCTGTGACGACAAAACGTGCTGTTCCGGTGGAGCTTCTGATCCAAACCAGGCACTCTCCTTCGGAACTACCGTCCTATCTTCGGTAAAGAGAACGAGGACAAGGTTGTGCAGTGAAACGAGGTTTTCGGCGTATGTCTCCTTCCTAGAAGATGGGAGAAGGACTTCGTTGTTGATATCGGCAAGGAAACTGCCTGTGGACATGTATAACTGTAGCTGAGCGGGATCCCTGAAGTATTGGGCCTGTATTTGTTCTAGTTGAGTTTGTGGGAGTAATATGATGTAGCAACTATTCCAAACCTGCACTAAATGATTCTGTGCCCAGTCGCTGTACACTCCAGCCTTTGCTGCACGACGTGCGACCTGGCACAGGAAGTCAACGGTGCCACACACGGGGAGGTCAGATATGCCCATGTGCTGCGAGCCGAAAGTGATGAGGTTGTGGATAGGTGGGGTATTAGTGCGCTCCACGTATCCACGCAAGAACTGGCCACCTTGAGAGAATCCGATGGCATCAAACCCCCTGCTAAGTTCTGGTATTGATGAGAGTTGCTCTGTGACGAGGACAAGCTGTTGGTCGACGTTTCCGTACTGGAAGAGCAGCATCGTTTAACATCCACTTGGCCTGATGGGACCGTAAAACTTACAAACCCGGCCCGTTGATCTGCTTGCGCATCTTGGTCAATGAACACGGAGTGGACAAAAATGCCGGGGTGCATCTTCTTGACCTCGCTTTCAAACTGGACTATACCAGGTGATGCGTAAGTATCCCCTAGACCGTGCCATATCACCAGCGGTCGAATGTCCTTGGTAGCGGCGGCGTAGGCGTAACCTGCCAGAACCACACATATGAGGAGGGAGAACATGGTGACGTTCCAAAACGGGTGAAAGGCTCAAGGCCTCATTTGTGCAAGGGACCAACTTGTACCGATTTCGAAATAGGAAGAGATTGGCACTAATTATTAATCGACCATCGCTGGCACACGGACATCCGAAAATCATCGCGATACAGTTCTGTCGTGAACGATGAAACGAACTACATACGCGATGTTTGGTAGCGAGACATAAGCGCCATTATATTATATTCCGAGGTTGCCCCAACTTGAAGGCGTTCAATATACTCGGAAAGGTATAGTGTCCCTGGGTGCTTTCCACGTCTGCTAGTGTGTCCCTTTTGACAGCGCCTCTTCCCCAGGTCCTTCTGTCTTTCCAGAGCCAATGCATAATGGCTCCACTTTTTCGTGCACTCTCTCGACGTGATGCGATCCTCATCCTGATCGGTGCCTTCTCAATGCATTTCTTCACATCGCTGGCACCTCTCACCACTCACTCTGTCGTAATAAATACTGGCGTGCACCACCAACTTGGCGATGAAGTGGTGGTCGAGCATCCACCCCAAAACGATCAAGAGCTCGGTGGCTTACTTGGCTACACTCACATCCTAGAGGAACTGGACGATTTCTCAACGGACAGTTCAGACGTTGACCCCCGCAAAGATGTCATTCCATCCAACAAGAATGGTGCACTGGAACAGCCAGTCAACGTGGCTGGTGGTACTGACCTTTCAGGCGTGATCGTATTGCCAGAAACAACCATAGTCGAACATGTTCCTGGCTGGACGTTATTCCGCGATATTTACATGGCGAATGGGACCTTCTTGATCCTTTCGTCATCTCTGACCGCCTTTCCTGATGTCAGATACATGACATCGACCGGTCTCGCTGCACTAAATACACCAGAGAACATTGCTCTTCGCGAACCTACTCCATGGAACATGGACTTTGTAACTCCTGAAGAAGCATTACAACGGTGGGGTGACCACCCTGCAAGTCGCAGAGTCTGGTCAGTGGAAGGCAATACGGTCAGTTTGACTTTTGAATGCATACACATGACACTCGTTGAACATGGTTACTAGCTCTTGTTCAATGATCCACCACAATGTGCGTTCAGATACAACCCATCTCCATCCGAGCTCACCCCGTCTCAGTCTTAGCACACTACTATCACTTTTGTGCCGAGCTTTTACTCGGTACTTGGTCATTCTGGACAGGAGCAGCACATCCTGAGCCCCCTCCCCCGATCCATCGTGCTATTTTCCCGCACTCGACAAGTGCAGGATGGCGTGATGGGCCAGGTTTCAACAGTTATTTCCTGCGTGCAGTGTTCCCCTCCTTAACGGTAGAAGTGGAGGACGACTGGAACGATCGCATAGTTGCCACCTCCGCCAGTATCGACTCAGGTATTCATCGTGCTTGGCACTTTCCCTATCTTCTACTTGCGGACAGATCAGCCGCATTCAGGGGGAGCTTATGTGGCGGCCAAAATCAACGTACTGCAAGTGAATCTGTGGATGGACTCATCGCCCGTTCGAAGTTGGATCGGAATGGCTTGTGGTGGAGGTCGATCAGAAACGCTGTTTGGCGCTTTGCGGGGGTGACGGAGCAGGACGAGGATGATGCCTTCCGGATTGGTCGTCGGGAGTGGGATGACAAGCTCGAGACTGTCGAGCCGCCAGAGTTTGAGGAGACCGAGAAAATTGTGATCACTTATATCTCTCGACAATCCGTGCGCCGCCGTTTGATTCCTGAGGATCACGAGGGGTTAGTCGAGGAGCTGGAGGCCCTCGTACGGAGGAAGAACGCAGAAATTAAAGACACAATGGCTGCTGGCGGTGGTGGAGCAAAGGAATGGGAGTTGAATGTGGTGCGGGCGGAACAGATGACTAAAGACGAGCAAGTGCACCTTGTTGCTCGTACGACCGTAAATTCAATTCCTTGTGTCATGTTTCTGCCGCTCACGTGAACTACAGATCTTGCTTGGAGTACACGGCAATGGCCTGTCTCACCTCATTTTGATGCCACATACCAAGATGTCTGCTGTAATCGAAATGTTCTACCCTGGAGGCTTCGCTCACGATTACGAGTGGACGACTCGCGCCTTGGGGATGAGGCATTTCGCTGTTTGGAATGATACGTATGTGTTTTCCCCTAGAGTCAGATGCCAGTGTTGACATTTTCTATGTATGTAGCTATTTCACAGAGGAGAACACCCCTCGCGTCAATTATCCGCAGGGATTCCAAGGCGAGAAGATACCAATCTATGGGCCCAATGTCGCCAGCATCATTGAAAGGCGGATCGCAAGAGAACTATAACCTATGACTTTATGACTTTATTCACTCTAATTCACCGCCCGATGTAATTACCACTCCTTTCGCGTTTGATCAGGTGTCCAGGTGTAATGTTGCTGTTTGTTCTTTCCTTTTTTTTTAAACTAGGGTACATGGACATGGGACATGGGTTCTTGACAAATCCTCTGCAAAAGACCTTGTGAGAAAAAGTGCACAGCTTTTTGAATACCAACATAGGGACACTCAGGTCACCAGACATCATTCTACCACTATCATCAGCGAAATGGTGAAGAAAAGGTAATCCATTATATAGTACTGTCACATCCTGCAAATTTCCTGTCCCATGTGACCACTTTCTGACACATCCCAATGCATCCCAAATCATTTCCCCAGCTTCCCCAAATACATTGTTTTCATATATCTGTTTCCACTTCCCATTTCTGTTTCCCATTTCAAGTCCTGGACTCATCTTAGTAATCATGACTTCCCACCCAAAATCTAAGGATAGGACTTGCACAGGGGTACAGCACATAAGCTGAGCTGAAGTCCCTGACCCAACTGATCCTCTCTAGAAATTGTCTGGAACCCTGTGACCATTTCCCAATATCCTGATACATTGGACCCCTCCAGAAATCATGGGATTGATGCCCAAGTTTTGACAAGTATCACATGTGCAAAATGAAAGGGCCTGCCCATGACAATTGTCCCTGCATGCAACTCAATCTCATATTCTAGGACAAGCCATTGCATTTGATTACTGTGAACAATATAATGAGCCTCAGCTATGATTGCAACCCAAGTATCCTTCAAGGAAGGTGATACCACAAACATGAAGGGTATATTGACAACAAGATCAGGAGGCACCACAGAGATAGCAGCATCTGACAAAAACTATAAGAGGGCAGTGATTGCCCAAACTCAGCTGCTGCCAAAGAGGGGCAAAGAATGACTGAGGAATCTGAAGTGAAAACTAAGTATATGTATGTAGTGGAGTGGGTGGAGAAGCACTCACTAATGAGAATCAAGAGAATAGGAACAAGAACAAGGGGGAAATGGAATTAAGTGATGTAGGCACATAATGTAGTGCTTGGATACTGTAGGATACGGCCAGCCGAGGTTGACAAAAACCTGTACCACATGGGCCAGCCAATCGTTGGCCGACCTACAACCTGTAGTCGTAGTGTACAGATGGGCC